>JAOPHQ010004595.1:80000-149046 GCA_030340625.1 Merluccius polli | reverse complement strand
CCCCCCCCCCCCCCCCCCCCCCCCCCCCCCCCCCCCCCCCCCCCCCCCCCCCCCCCCCCCCCCCCCCCCCCCCCCCCCCCCCCCCCCCCCCCCCCCCCCCCCCCCCCCCCCCCCCCCCCCCCCCCCCCCCCCCCCCCCCCCCCCCCCCCCCCCCCCCCCCCCCCCCCCCTCACACACCGTACCGTCGTTGTTTTAGCTGCCATTTATAAATGAATGTAAGACACACACTCTAAAACGCAATAACTTCTACACCAATGGCATTAGCATATGGCACTATTATATTTGGCATTCATAATGTAGCATTTCTTCTTTAGGAGTGAAAGGGATATGCTAGTTTTAACTGTTTCCGTCAGTTTTTTAGTTCAGCAAATTAATACTCTTGATATTTGTATGCCGTAGCACTAGGGCATTAATATACGTTTGTAATCAGTCTTCTCAAAATGTTAAGAAAACTGTTTTTTTATATTCATATATAACCTATAAGCCTACTAACCTATAAACATAGTAGTTCACATGATTTCACATCATTAACTCTCAGTAACACTGTACTGGCACATTACCGTATACGTTACACCGTAAAACATTAATGCCCAATAAACAATATGGCCAAGTTTTAAAGAAATATATGGTGTCACTATAGTAACATTCAGTATTAAAGTATAATGATAAATGCATACAAGTTTCATCTTTTTACATGTTAAATGACTCATCTAAATATATGTGCGCTATTATACTTATACACTTACTTATACTTATACACTTACTTATACAATGTTCCACAAGATATGATGTAGCGTTAGAATATCATAATTGAATGTTAATGATTTGACTCAAATGAAGGATAAAAAGTTGTAGAAGGAATGTAGATTGAGGAGCTCAAGTCATTGGTCAACATCTGTATCACATTTCGGTGAGAATTAATGAGTCGACATTACAAGCAGTCTGTGGGCTCCACATGTTGAAATATGAACGTTAAGATGGTTTATGAAAGTTCGGATGGTAACATCACTGCACACTTGATCCATGCCACCGTTTAGTGCTTTTTGCAACTTTTAATTTAGTGTTGAGAATTATGTAATCGTCTGTAATCATTTTTCAAATAAATGGTAAATCACTTTCTCCACAGCTTGTTATTTTATAAGACAATTGCACCATGATAAGTGTAATTTAAACCTATACAGACATCACAAAATAAAAATTGAAGCAGCACAAAAAAGAAAAATCAACTAAGGGTAGGGGGACTGCAGACAAGATAAGAATTATCTAACAGACAACATACAAATAAAGGGATAATTGTTAAGCACAACTCGTATCAAGCACTCAGTGGAACAAGGAAGATGTCTTGTACACACAACAGTACACACACACACAACATCCCAGAGGAAACGACACGCACAACACTCAAAAAAACCCAAAAAGTGACATTTGTTGTTCGTGAAAATTGACCACCTAATGTTTGATCACCATATTCCCCTGAGAGTCTTGAGTGAAGAGCATCTCTTCTTCCTCGTCGTCGTACACCAACGGTTTGCGAGCCAGGGCTCCCTTCTGCCTTGCGAGGCCCAGGTTGGTGTGATCCTCAAGGGGGGGCCTGGGGGCCGATGGACCGCGGTGGGCTATGACCCGGAAGCCTTCAGAGTCCTGGGTGAACAGCCTGTCTAAAGTGTCCCCATCAGGGAGGTTCTGGCACCATGGGTCTCGGACCAGGTGGTCGTTACGGAGAGAGTGGTGTGGTTTCTTGTAATCCCACTCGGGAACAAATCTCATTTTGTCCGCCTTAGCCCGGATCTGATCCGATTCACGCCGCTGAGAGGGTGTGGCTTTAGGCTCTGCCCATTTATCAAGAGGTTGAGGCGTTGTTGGGGCATGGGATAAGCGTTCATATGGAGGTTGTGAACATGTCAAACTGTATTCGTCATTCTCCTCGTTGATCTGAGGCAGATCATTTGTGTGCGTGGAGAGCTTTTGAGTGGAGGTTCGCTCTACCGATCCCAGACCAATCCTAAAGCCACTTTCACTTTGAATTAAGCTTTCAAGGAAATCCGTCCCTGTGTCGCCAATGTACTGTCTTAGTGTGGGGCGCTCCCGGTGGCTCAGGTCCAAGTGACTCTGGGAATCGTGGGTAATGTCATCTGGTCTTTTGTTTTCAGTGCCGTTAATTCGTTCCTGGATGTTTTGAGAACTACAGAAGTTACTCAATGGTTTCTCACCGAGTTCAGCTGTGTGAGGGTCACTCCCGACTCTCTCAACTGAAGCTGAAGAGGCTTCAGGAACCGGTTTTATCTTTTCCGTTTTTCTCAGCAGCTCCTCTGCTTCCTCTTCTCGACACCGATGGTCCCACTGCAGGGAACTTGTGGTATTGTTCTTGTGCTCATGCCAAGCTGTGTCTTCACGATCCATCACACTTTGACCCGTCCACTCGTAGCCAGAACCTTTGTGTCCCGAATCAATGTGGGCAGCCTTGACTTGGGACTCGACATTGGATATCCTGTCAACCACATCATGTTTTCTCTTTGTCCCAAGAGCTACAGTGGTGGAAGGGCTAGAATCACGATTGGCGATGGAGGTGGAAGTTGGATTAATGTGTGGCTCTTCAGATGTAGACATCTTATTTAGAACTGTAAACAAAAAATGGATGGAAAATGTAGTATCAATAAAAACAAGTACAGTCAGCGAGTACTCAATCCATTTTGCTAATTCAATGCTGATCTTACTGTTGTTGTTTTTCACAATATACTACAACACATACTATGCAAGACAAGTCATTGATTTGCACAACAGGACTGACTACTGACCTCTGCGTTGGGGAGTGAAGAAGGATGACAACGAGCTCTGCTTAGTATTTGGCATTACGATTTTGGTTTGAGTGAAGTTAAGCGCCACGGCCAAACTGTATCCACCGCCTCCAGCCAAAGGGTTCAGCAACTTAGAAATGGGCTGGAATCGCTGCTTCTGAAATATAAAGGTAAGCGTTTTGATGAGGAAACAAACGTAGGACAGAAGGGGTGACAGATCAAATAAACCGGTGAATAGGATGGATAAGATAGATCATTTCTATTTAACCTTTGCCTTCAGCTCCACAGGGTCCAACCAAACCCCACACTGCTCCTGGGTGGAGGACCGGGCTGCTGGCCTGGAGGTCTTCATAGTAGAGACTGGGAAAGACGATCTCACAGGTCTATGCACTATAATACACATAAAAGCCTTCATTATGGAGATAGAGAGCACAACACAGCACAGAACACATACATCATATCACTATTTCTTGAAATAAACGATGATTAGTATACTACATAACATCTTTTCAATACACGTCGAAAATTACCACGGGACGTTAAGAGCAAGTAAAGAGAAAACAGCTGAAACGTTATGTAGCAAGTATTGGATATACTTACTTACAAGTATATCCAACGGCTCAAACTAGATACACAAATGCAGAGATATTATAAATATATATAAAAGCTGTATTCGTTAATTCTCGTGGATATGCCATCCGAGGCTGACGACGTGTGTGTGTGTTTTCTGGCAGGCTGCACTTGTTCCACAGCTGAGCTAAATATGGCCTGTGATACATAGACGGTAAGATACAACCCTTAAAATAGCGTCGGCCTCCATCATGTGTGCGCCACAATACAACGCAATACTAATAAAGTCTAATAAAGCTTAGCACCGGTCACATGGAGTATATTACAGTTTATAAGTAATTCGTGCACTATAACTTACCTCTCTGTTCAGAAAATGTGTTTTCACCCCAACTGCTTTTGAGTCTCGCGCCACAACTGTTCGCGGGTTGCCTGACTGCAACTCCCCGAAGACTGCATACACACGTATGTCCAACTCTTGTAACAATACACCACACAAAGGAATAGCCCTATGAATTATGCCGAATCGGGAATCAATGGCTCAAGACGTCGATATTTTATGTTGCAACTTAAAAAATAAGATTCCAGTGCCTCATTTAAAACTTTGCGTTTTAAGTGAGGCACTGAAGGGACACCTATATGTTTATCTGAAGCGGGTCCTCCGAGCAAGAAGGCGTGTTTACCCTGACGTCACAACAATTTATCAAGGAAGGTTGGTGAACTATTTCGGTTTTCTTTTAATATGTCATTGTATTGCAACATCAAATGAGCGATTTTAACATTTCACGGAAATTGTCACACCATTTTATGTCGTACATGATTCCAAAGATTCATATCAACGAGTATTTCCCATAAATGACGAGTTATAATAAATGGTCAAGGAAGTGCTAACGTGCTAACAGCTACAACAAGAAAGCGACTGTCAATAAATGTGTTCAAATGACATCTCTGACTGTGAAGAGTATGTTGTCGACTTGCTAAGTTAATACATGTTATTTTGTTATCTTATCACAAAGGTGGGACAGCAATACATATGGCAGACGGGTGTGCTTAGTATCACCATATTTGTAGAGTTACAGCTAGCCTATATGATAAGGATTCAGTTGACATAACTTCATGTAAGCAGGATGACCTTAATATGTAATAATCCGTGTTGATGTCATCTTACTCAACATCGGTATTTTGCTTCAAGTTGTTAGTCAACCCTGTCTCTACCCTGTCAAATTCTCAAACTGCTCAAAACATTGTCGTTTATAGTTGTGCTTATCCTTTGTGTCCTAATCTAGAAGTAACGTAGTAAGTAGTAGTTCAGCTGAATAAACTGTGTTTTACATTTTTCTCAGATTAATTTGTGGTATCAGAGCTGCTGTCATGTTTCATGGGATTCCAGTTTCGGGAGGGATCGGAGGAGGTGAGCAAACAAACCAATTATAAAAACAAATTATTCAGACAATAATGACATTCAACGTGAATTTGTACATTCACGTTTAATTGCTTTTTTTTTACAGGCCCGGCAAACAAACCTGAATTGTATGAGGTAAATTGAATTATTATGAAGTATGTGTAGTAACCTTTTTGAAATGTACTTCCTTTTTTTCATGATTTAAACGTTGACATGAAAAATGGTAAATAACTCAAACTCATATTTTACTAAATCAGTCCCAACAAGCTATTCATTAAATATATTGTCTTGTCTTTTTTAGGAAGTTAAGTTGTACAAAAATGCCAGGGAGCGTGAAAAGTAAGTACACTACATATGCCTCATGCCTCAATCATGTACTCATACTGGTTTAGTTAAATGGAAATGGAGTACATTCTGTACATTCATATTTTTTTTGTCTACAGGTATGACAACATGGCTGAGCTGTTCGCTGTTGTCAAGACCCTACAGGCACTGGAAAAAGCCTACATCCAAGACTGTGTCACACCTAATGAGTGAGTTGCAGTCGTTTCTCCATGTTAGTGATAATAGGAAATTCTGAAATGTCAATGTATTGTCTCTAATATCCATCTTTGGTCTGTTTCAGGTACACTGCTTTCTGTTCCAGACTTCTGGTTCAGTATAAGGCTGCTTTCAAACAGGTCCAGGGCTCTGACGTAGGCTCTATTGATGACTTCTGCAGAAAGTACAGAGTATGTGATAAATGCAAATGCGTTTTACTTGGTATTGTAAATTTGCCTTCAGCTGTTTCTCTTTGTGTTAGGTTATGTAAAGTTTCTAATTCCACAGAATTAGACTGAAAAACTGCAGCGAGCCATTCTTTCTTTCATTTCTTAATTAATTCCGTCTTCTATAATCAACATCTAATGGATACACAATTGACTTAATGTATCCAATCAATATCTCTATATTAAACTCAGTGTTGCTTACGCTACTTTCTCATATGGTCTGCTAGCTTGACTGCCCGCTAGCCATGGAAAGAATAAAGGAGGATCGACCAATCACCATCAAGGACGACATGGGCAACTTGAACCGCTGCATTGCAGATATTGTTTCTGTACGTCTCCTCTCGCATATCATCATGTTAAATCTCTATCATATTAAATCTCATGTACTTTGCCAATGTAATGCATGCTTATTACAGAAGTACACTTTTATAAATGGTAAGGCGTATGTGGTATGGCAAACATTCCATTCTTACGTTAAGAATTTAGCACCAGGTCCTGTGGATCCACTAAAACTCCACTAAATAAGGAGTTTTTAATGAAGGCATATTCACCCCGTGTCTAATGATTGTTTTGCCTTCATTCATTTCAACATTAGCTCTTCATCACAGTGATGGACAAGCTGCGATTGGAGATCAGAGCGATGGACGAGGTACGGTCCTCAAATGTCTGTGTTTGTAAACGGCCAGCAGATAGCTAGCTCTTCACATAGTTTGTCTAATTGGTTTCTTGATGCATTGATGTTTCCATCCAGATCCAACCAGACCTGAGAGAGCTCATGGAGACTATGAACAGAATGAGTAACATGCCTCCAGACTCTGAAGCTAAGGACAAAGTCAGTCTTTGGTAAGTCACAGTATGCCCACCCGCGTTAGGCCACATCTGAAATGAAGATTTATTTCATTTGAAACATTTTTCTTTTCTTTTTTTTGCGAGGTAGCGTAGTGGCCCTGGTGTTGACTCCCAGGTCAAAGGTATTAGGGCCAATCCCCAATGTCCTTAGTCTACCTGCAGGCATCCATGAGCAAGATGCCCTAGTGTCTGCTAAATGACAAAATAGTATATTGGTAACTGACTTCAACATTTTCTAAAACCGTACATGAACACAGGAAAACTGGTTACCCGTGCCCCTGGGTTTAGTGGGCCTGCTCTTTGTTACTCTAATTATAGGTCTTAGACGAATAGATATTCAATGCTCCCTATCAACCAGTCCAATGGGGACATCATCTGATTTATACGTGGCTCATAGATTACAATGGCATGCATGTGTTATGTTTTGGGGAACCTGAAACTGTCTACAATTAAAGACACATTTTATATTTTTATTCTTTTTTAATTCAAAACATGATGTGTCTGACAAGCAAGTGATTGTAATCCTAAACAGGCTTTTTGCTGAGCAGCCTTATTGGTAAGGTTTACTGGCAATGCAACGTCCTTGATAAGCTGTCAATGGTTAACCATTTATGTTTTATCTCCAAAATAAAGTCTATGCAAATACCATGCTTGCAAATGTGCTTGTCGTGGCTGTTGTATTATAGAGTCCTAGTACTATATAGAGTACTCTGTCAGCCCAGTGAACCGTACAATGTATATTTCTAAAATGTCTGCTCTCTCTGTCTCTGTCGGTCTGTCTCTCTGTCTCTCTTTTTCTCTCTCTCTCTGTCTGTCCTTATTAGGTTGACCACCCTGAGCAGCATGTCTGCGTCCGACGAGCTGGACGACTCCCAGGTCCGGCAGATGCTCTTTGACCTAGAGTCGGCCTACAACGCCTTCAACCGCTTCCTCCACTCTTCCTAGAGCTGCCCCCGGGAGCTATAGCCCCCCCTTCCCCATATCCCTGTTGTTGAAGGGGGTATATATCATCCACGCCTGTACAGGGGCTTGATTTGGTCAAATTTCTACCCAATCTGGTCTTTTTCCTCCGTCTGCACTATGTTACATTGAAATGTGCCCAACCTGTCATGAATCTGTTGGTTTTCTTCACAAGTTGGTTTTCATCACACGGTCATTGGGATTGGGTCAAACTCCATTCTTATGACACCTCCATGCTGCTTGCATGTCCTGCCCACTTGGTCTGACCTCTGACCTTTTGGCAAAAGATGAGAGTAATATTGCATTGACAGCCCTCATTCCTGGATATTAGTGATGATGACGTCCTCTGTATGGCTTTTTGCCCTGTCTTTGATACAATGGTTATGTCTGACTTTATATTGTGATATGGGGTTTATTTTATACAATGTGTAGTGGGATACAAACAGAAGATAAGGGGATATAATCTGTGCTAGGTGTAAACCAAAACATGAATCTGATTTAGAAAAGAAGAAACTTATGTATGCACACAGGAGTTCACCAATGATGCAAACTGGGTTTGTTTTTCCTCGGTTTGCAATGCATTGTATTAGTATGTGTCGAGGTGGGTCTGACAAAGGTTTTATATATAATGTATCACTTGATATTGGTAATAGGTTGAAGATCTTCAGAGTTTACTTTAATCTACAAATAATCATATTTACACTAATGTGAAAGAATGACCAGCGTTTTCTTTTTCACTCTTTCTGTAGAGATAATACTATGTAGTACCCTTTTAGCTTTTTGAGTTAGGATTTGGCCACACAAGTCTGCAGAGATGGACATATCCTATAATTTTGCTATCTTAGTATGTTTCAGTCCTCTGCAACATTTAGGGAGAACATATTTATTGAGGCGTATAACTGTAAATAATAGTTTTGAATTTAATTGAAGGCATGTAACACATTTTTCTGAAATAAATGTAGAATCAAAAAAAAAAAAATCTGACTTGTATATGGTGGTCTGCAAAATACACTAGATGGTGTTGGGACGTTAAAACGACCTGGAGAGATCAGATGTATGCGAGTGCAGGGAAATGTGCAAATAAATTGAACATCTTCTAATTAAGAACTTAATTGGACAGTAAAACAACCACAACAACACAACACTTCTGTGTTCCTTTAAAGGGGGCGTGGCCGTCAGCTGGGCTCCGTCGTCTCCAGGACGACAAACAATCACAAAACGTCCAGCCGCCGTTTCAGAGACGCCAGCGGCTCACAGCCGCCTCACCACCGCCAGCCTCACTACTATACTAACTACTACTAACGCATCGCTCACGTCCAAAAACGTCACAAGACGTCTTTGATCTGTCGCCTATGCAAACTTAACCATACACACACGCTCGCACGCGCGCGACGCCCCGTCAACGGCAGGATACTCCGGAGTCGCCGGTTCTACCTAATTGCATGTCTGGACCTGTTGGGCCCAAAACAGGATCCAGTTGGGAGTCAGTGCCGGTAACATTGTGTTGTGGTCGGATGCGCCACCGGTGACCGCTGGACCGGTGCGGGTCAGCCACACCACAACACACCGCACGGGTCAGCCGGTCCCGGGTCACCTGGTCCCGGTACCGGTGGCGACCACCACCTTGTCGCCATGAGCAGCAAGGGAGGCGCCGCGTCGGAGGTGGAGGAGCACATTTCGCTGAAGTATGACATCAGGAGGAGGCTCGGAAAAGGGGTGAGTGAACCTGTAGCTTTTAATTATAGGGCCCCCTGCTGTTAATTGTGAATGATCATTTAATGGCGAATAGGATGAGTTGGTCAAACTTTCCTGAACCAGTAGGGTGATCGGATGGACGCATACAGTCAGTTAGGCGCACATAATGGTCTCCATAATGTCAGCAACCCTGACTCTCCTCCCTATCATGCATCACTATAATGCTCCACATAATCTCCACATCTCCACACTGTGATGTTGGCACAAGGTGTCTCCCCTGCAACCTCTCACAGAGAGAGAGAGAGAGAGAGAGAGAGAGAGAGAGAGAGAGAGAGAGAGAGAGAGAGAGAGAGAGAGAGAGAGAGAGAGAGAGAGAGAGAGACAGACAGACAGACAGACAGACAGACAGACAGACAGACAGACAGACAGACAGACAGACAGACAGACAGACAGACAGACAGACAGACAGACAGACAGACAGACAGACAGACAGACAGAGAGAGAGAGAGAGAGAGCACATCTTTATGTCCTGGTGTCTCTGTTTTTCTCCCCCCCCACCCATGTCTTGTTGTTTCCACGGTACAGTCCCCAGAGATGCGGAAGCCACTGTGTGTGTGTGTGTGTGTGTGTCGACGACTGGGTTCTTAGCCAGGTGTCCACCTGCGGCTGCCTGCCACGTCATGTTGTTGACTCCCTAACGAGCCTCACCTGAAGCAGCACTTTTCTTTTCTTTTCTTTTTTCGTGTTACAACACCGCCTACTACTGTTGACTGCAGGGTATGTCCCTGTCCCCCCCCTCCCCTCCCCTCTCCTCCCCCCCCTCTCCTCCCTCCCCTCTCCTCCCTCCCCTCCCTCACTTATAAAGTGGAGGTCAAGTCCTTTAAGCTCTGTTGAAGGACCCCTACATGTACTTGGTCTCACCGTTGTGTGTTTCTTCACAGGGTTTGATCCCCGGTTGGGGGGGGGGGGGGGGGGGATTGTTGTAGTCTGTTCAGTTTTTTTTTTCTTTCAAAAAGTTGTCTAAAATGGCTTTCAAATGTGTGCTGGAGCATCGACAGCCCCGAGTATCGAAGGCAGGGATGCGGGACACGTCGGCCGACCTTGACACCCACCACCTAAGAAGTTACTCTGTGTCCATTTGTCGAAAAAGGGTTGCGTACATTGAGACCGGCCTACGAGCGCAGCTTGACTGAGTGAATGTTGCATCTCGGGTCGCCGTGGTAACAAAACAAAACCATTTGCTTGATAAACAAGCAAATGGTTTTGTGTGTGAACATAATTATCTCCCCGTTCAGAAACCAAAGGCATACGTCCTTACAGCAAGCATATAAGCGATTACACACATACAAAATAAATGACACCACCCACCGATTTAACCATCGGAGTGATGCACAGCCTTACGGGAAATCCCATAAGGATCGAGGAACCGAGGTTTCCTAACTAGGATGCTTCCCATGCTTTACACAGAAATGGGACACTATTGATTCATGATATCAGTATATATATGCCATTTGGAGGACGCTTTATTTCAAAGCAATTACAATCCTGTGAGCACATACTGTACGTTATTAGCACCTGTGCTTCCCCGGCGGGAGTCGAACTCGATGATCATCCTCTCTCCTTCGCAGGCCTACGGCATCGTGTGGAAGGCTGTGGACAGACAGACCGGGGAGGTGGTCGCTGTGAAGAAGATCTTCGACGCCTTCAGAAACAGAACGGACGCCCAGGTGTGTACAGACAGTGTGTGTGTGTGTGTGTGTGTGTGTGTGCGTGTGTGTAAACGTTGTAGACGTTGTAGATGTAGATGGCACTCACCTCCACAGCACTCTCTAATGTTGTCTTTCACACTGGCCCAACACATCGGTGTTGTCTGACCTCGGCCAACATTACAAAGTCTGGTGTTGGTGGTGTTTGTCGGGGGGGGCAGTGTGCAAAACACCTTAAAGTTGCTGCCAGCTGTGTCAAATCCTATCCGCCTCCATACCTCAGTGACCTCGAACTGGAGTGCGGGGAGCCGAGATAAGGCGGGTTGTCCTATCTCTGCCTTTTTGAGAGCAGAGAGAGGGGGGGGGGGGGTGTTTCTATTTTCTGAGCTGATAAGATGACAAAGTCCCTTTAGTGAATTTTACGGTCACTACCGTCGCTACACACGACACGGCTTCTGTGTGGAAGCAACAACAAACAACTATTACCCCATTAAGATAGAGACACTAAGCTTACAATGAAGTGTAAAAGTGTGTAAATATGTTAAATATACTTTCCTCCACTTATGTTGCCTTCGCTTTGTTTTGCAGCGTACATTCAGAGAAATCATGTTCCTCCAGGTAAGAACGATGAGAGAGAATCTTGCATGATTGGATGAGCCATTTAAAAAAGACATACTGTATATTAACTCAATCTTGTCAAAAGTCAAACATCAGTCGGTGTCATTGTACAGATGTTTAGTTGGCAACTGTCATCTCTCTGTCTCTGTCTCTGTCTCTATCCCTTTCCCTGCCTCTCTCTCTATCCTTATCTCTGTCTCTCTCTCTCTCTCACTGTCTCTATACACACTTCTTTGCCTTCAGGCTGTGACATTTCAGTATCCTGTATCCATGTCACCCACACTTGTTTTACAGCACAGCAACACATAAGCATTATGCAACTAATCCTAAAACATTCCCCTTTGTCTACTTAACCTTCATACCACCAAGATATGGGTCAAATGAACTGTGTGTGTGTGTGTGTGTGTGTGTGTGTGTGTGTGTGTGTGTGTGTGTATGTGTGTGTGTGTGTGTGTGTGTGTGCGCGCGCGTGTGTGTGTGTGTGTGTGTGTGTGTGTGTGTTTGTTCAAGCACTAAGCCACCATATCTGGTTCGCAGGAGTTTGGAGATCACACAAACATCGTCAAGCTCATCAATGTCATCCGAGCGCAGAACGACAGAGACATCTACCTGATCTTTGAGCACATGGGTACGTCTGTGTTCCCTCAGGGTCAGAGCATATTGGTGTTTGTTGTTACTGCTACGAACGACAGCCAGAAGAGCCCGTGTGTATGAATGAATGAATTAGTGCATTATTGCATTATTACACTTGTGCATTTTAACATGCGCGTCGGCTATTTGTTGACACACAGTGCATGTGTATGCACTTAATTATCACATTTCTTTGTGTCTGTTTCTTTGTACAAAGTGTTTGTGCAGTTTGTGAATGAAATAAAAGTACACAAATCATTATTTATCACAGCAACAACAACACAATGCCCACATAAGAGCTGAGCACTGGCACTGTGGGTTGAGGATGCGGCCATTTCCGGCTGTCAGGATGCCAAATGCTGACTTGCAGCATTTCGTCCGTTTCTCCCTGCAATGCAATGTACCTCAGTGGGGGAGCAACACAGCAACTAGCAGGGTGTATTCCAGACCTTTCTCTGCCCTGCTCTAGCATTCAGGCTTCAGGAGACTTTTGGCAAATTATTTTCCCATGAATGACCTTTGGTCATCACAACGCCCCAAACCAAACTCATTGTTAAGACAACAGTTGTGTACGTTCATAACGAAAGTTTGTTTTTTAGTTTTGGTTCTAAAAGAAGAAATCGGTTAGGTTGCTTTTCACACTGCCATGCTGACTATAAGTGATGTATTATTTGTTGTTTTTAACTAGACACTGATCTACATGCGGTGATAAAGAAAGGCAGCCTACTGAAGGATGTACATAAGCGCTACGTCATGTATCAGCTCCTCAAAGCCACCAAATACCTACACTCAGGGAACGTCATCCACAGGGACCAAAAGGTACGCTTGCTGCAATGACATGTATTATTGAATAATGCATTAGGGGTGAAAAAAGCTTTTGCATGGCAATAACAATAACATAACATGTATACATGAACCCATGCTTCGCTATATGTTGCACAAGTCAGAAAATAATGTAGGTCATATTATCCAGCTCGAGCTCGCTTGTGTAAATTGCTAACATCGGGATTAATAGCTGGAGCCTCTAAAGCTCTGAAGTTTCAGTGACATGAAAGCTCTGCAGCGCTGGAGCTCAGCCAATCGGTGGCAGCGCTGCTGACTTGGCTCGGCAAGTTGGCCTGAGAAACTTGCATTCATTCTTTTTGTGCAGTGTATTTATTCCCTGTGCCATTAGTTTCTTTTGTTACCACATGACTTCGACTGAATTTGTTTGTCCCGATTTCAAACAACAAGGTGCATAACCAGTTCATAACCCTCTGATTCACTTACGGATTGGGTCGAATGAGCTTAAGTACGGCCTTCTGTGTCCCCGCATTCCACAGCCCTCCAACATTTTGCTGGACACCGACTGTTACGTGAAGCTGTGTGACTTTGGCCTGGCCAGGTCGCTGTGCCAGATCCAGGAGGATGCTGGGAACCCGACCCTGACTGAATACGTGGCGACGCGCTGGTACCGAGCCCCGGAGATCCTGCTGGGCTCCACGAGGTGCCGAAAACTGTTCTGATGTGCTTTTTGGTATCCTGTGTTTGGCTGGGGGTTCTCCCCGTTTTTGCACCTGTTGGAGATTCAACAGTCACATATTGTACACCTGCAACAGTAATAGTTTAGTCGTAGTAGTGTCATTTAGGAGCAGGCATTAGGCATCGTGCTCTACGATGCCTACGGGTACACAGTGGACATTGGGGATCAAACCCAGAACCATTTGGTCTGGGGGTAAAACACACTAAAACAGGCCTTTTTGGAGTTGTCAGACCTTTTTGGAGGCGGACTCGACGAAGGTGTGATAGATTTTCACTGGGAAAAAGGTTAAACAAGCGTTAATCGTCACCGCGTCCCTGTCACAGGTACACCAAAGGGATCGACATGTGGAGCATAGGCTGCATCCTGGGGGAGATGCTGCTGGGGAAGGCTCTGTTCCCCGGCACGTCGACCATCAACCAGGTAGAGAAGATCCTCAGTGCCATCGCTCACCCGAGCCCAGAGGGTAAACACTCACTACATTGCATTACAGCGACTGTGTGAATAATCCAAACATTATTCAGGTTATTAGTTGTTGATTTAGTTAGTCATCTGTTAACCGATACTATATGACCTCTCCCTTTCAGACATCCAATCCATCAAGTCTGAGTATGGCGCCAGCGTCATCCAGAGAATGCTGCTAAAGTAAGAACCGTTTGTATTACGGTGCCTTTTTCTTTTCTTTATTCAGTCCTTCACATTTTCTTATTCCTTAAAACGTGTCCCCTCTCCGGCAACTCTCTTCCCACCTCCAGACCCCAGGTGCCTTTGGAAGACCTTCTCCAGCCGTCCGTTCCCCCCGATGCCCTGGATCTCCTCAAGCGCCTGTTGGTGTTCAACCCGGACAAGAGACTCACCGCCGAGCAAGCCCTTGAACACCCATACGTGGCCAGGTAGCGTGAGGAGCTCGTAGGGGAAGATCGTATCTCGTTTTTGGTTTATGGGTTTCTTTATGCGGTTGTTATGTGGCTCCCTAGCTATACGGCTATAGGGCTTGTACATTGGACACATTGAGAGGTACTGTAAAATCCTAATCAGCGTAAATATACCGTAACCTAGGCTCATGAAAACTTTGTCTCGCAGGAGAAACACTGTGGCAGTTTCAAACACAACAATGTTTCCCCATAATGACATAATTTCACGATTAATTACTAAACAATGACCAAAAAAAACATCACTACTAACATAATAACTAACAACTAACATTCCTACGATTCCAAAATGGAGACGGTCATTGCGATGTGACCTCGCAATGCACAAGCCCTATACTTCAGTATATTACCGAGGTATCCTCTGCTCCTCCTCCTCCTATACTCTTATCTTCCATACTCTCCCCTTCCTCTCGCCTTCTCTTATCTCATCTCCTCTCGTTCAATAAATGTCGTACACTTTCTCAGGTGTACCGGTTGAGCTGGTTTGTGTGATTAAGTCAGTGTTTTCCCTGAACTGGCAACGTTGTGTCTTTTCTTAAATCACGTTCTCCATTTTGTCCAGGTTTCATAACCCAGTCAAAGAGCCGGCGCTCAGCTATAATGTGGTGCTGCCCGTGGACGACGACACGCAGTTATCTGTGGTTCAATATCGCAACAAGCTGTACGAGGTATTGACCACACTGCAGATGCTCACGAGACACTGCATGGAGATGTGATGTTAATACAGTAGGACGCATACATAAGTAGAGTAGATAGTAAATGTGTTAAAAATGTGTTTGAAATCATTGCCATGTTGACTGCCACTGTTTAATGTCAATGAACCCTTTTTTTAGGGATATATTTTCATATGCCTTTATGGACAGGGAAGGTTGAAAGAGATAGGGAATGACGTCTATTGTAGTACCACAGGTTGGAATCGAACCTGGTCCTTACAAAGCGTATTGGCTGTTTGGGTAGCACGCTAGCAGGTTGAGCCGCCTAAACCACCCTTTTAAAATGTTACTCTTTTACTTTGCAATGAAAGATGATTTTGGAGAAAAGGACCACTTGCTGGATTCCCAAGCCGACCCAGCCGAAGCAGAGAGAGACTACCAGCTCAGACACAGCAGGACCGGGGACCAGGCCAGCCCACGGTACCAGTGATGGGGGTAAAGACAAAGACAACCCCGCTGAAAAGACCTCGATGGCGGAGGACAAAGGAGAAAAGGAGCCGGTCACAATCGATGGAGACGGCGACCCCGAGGGAAAAACGCAAAACGGGAACGCTGACATTGCGAGCAGCGCGCCGGCAGAACCTGCCTTCGCCAAAACCCGGCCGGGACACATCGCCGGCCAACAGGCAGCCGAGCAGACGAGTCCGACGTCCGCCCAGGAGACGAGGACCCTGACGTACAATCCTATCACGCATGCGCCTAGTATGTATGAATCCAAATCAGCATGCATGGGCATTTATGATGCATGCCAACCATCCTGTGTTCATTCAGTACTTACCATCTAGCTTTATTGCATATACCATAGTAACGCCTTCTGAACCCCTTATTTTCTGATTGGTCGTTCCTGGTTCAGATGGTTTTGTGAGAAGTCCAGGTGGCCCTCCCCACTACTACCGCTGCTCTGGTGCGTCCAGCAGGAAAGTTTTGCCTCAGCCCACCACTAACAATGCAGACATTTCATCAACAGAGGGCAATGCCATTATGGTAAGTAATGGCATATTTAAAGAAGAAGAAGGACAAGTTTATTTAGATATTGAATGATAGACATGAAAAATAAATAGTTATTTTCTCAAGTATTTGAATGGTATTCATTAAAGATGATAAGCCATGGCCTATAATAGCACACTCAAATGGCCTATAATAGCACACTTGAAAACTCAGTCAATTTCACTATCATTTGATGTTATTTGTTTACCTTCCTCAAATATGAATCGCTATTCTAACTGTTCTCATTTGCTTCACTTGCTTGATAATAATAATAATAATAATTCTGATGCCAAAATGCTCCCCTAAGCATATATGTCACATACGCTTTCCCTGTGTCTGTGTCCTCTTTTCCTCGCAACAGGCGACCGAGCCGAACCTCCAGTGTGGTTGGTCTGCGTCGGTGGCCCACACCCGCTCCTTCTCCCTGGCCCTGACCCAGGCGCAGAACAACCCCCTGGTCCGCCGGGACGAGCCCCCCTCGTCCTCGGGGTTATGTGTCACCACAGCACGACTGGTCAGTGAACCCTGTAAAAACCTCTGGACTGTGTGCTGTTTAACATTCATAAACATTCCCCTGTAAAAACCAACAATCATTTGTAATATCACCTGTAAGTCACTGAGTTTTCGAGTGTGCTATTATAGGCCATGGCTATCATCTTTAATGAATACCATTCAAATACTTGAGAAAATAACTATTTCTTTTTCATGTCTATCATTCGATATCTAAATAAACTTGTCCTTCTTCTTCTTTAAATCATCATTATTTTTAAAACATTTTTCCTCCAGAACCAGCGTTCCCAGGTGGGCCAGGGGCGGGAGGCCCGGGCCGCCCCGCGGTTCAGCAAGAAGGTCTTCCAGAACTCGTCCAACGTGTCGGCCGCCGGCGACCCGCGGGCCAAGCTGGGCAGCTACACCCAGGCGTACGGCACCATCAACAAGACCGAACTGGACAACCTGCTGCGGAGCCGTAACACCCAAAGCAGACTGATCCCAGAACTACCCAGAACCCATTTACCAAAATGGGGGGGGGGGGCTCTTATGCAATGTTCGGTGCCTTTATGCAAGCAACCCAATCTAAAATAAGTGAATTTAAAGGTCACTGGATATATTTCTGTGCAAATAGCCTGGTGAGCTGTGGTTTCCCAGTTTCCAGTTTATAGTTGTAATGTAGGAGGCGGGGTTTTCTCTTTCTGTGGCCTTATGTCTGCGTATTTGTGAAATCAGTGTAATTTTGTAAGACTTTGTATAGAATATTGTTTTTTTTTTAGAAACTATTCAACCAGAGTGTCTATATATATTCCCCAAACATTATCTTTATGCACATTTTCTATGCTGGACTATAATTTCTATTTGGAATTGAAAAAACATTTTGATGGAAAGACACTTTTTGTTAGGGCATATAGTTCATAAAGATGTTACATACACAGTACAAAAAAAAATATTGTAATAAACCGATCACACTAATGCTATGTACATATTTAAAAATGTGATTTCTAAATGTGTACTCACAAATTTCTTTTTTTTGTTTTTTTTTTTAAATGTTTTGTATTCATTACAGTGTCAACATGTATGATATTTGATGTTTACAGTGTGTGTGTGTGGGGGGGGGGGGGGGGAGGGGTGTAATTAAAAAGCTGCGTCATCGTGACCGGCGGCAGCACCTCTCACTTTTTAATGTTTCCAACACACTTCGGAGGTTCCCACAAATCACGTGACCGCATTTTGGGGAGTTGGGGGCGGGGCGGGGTGGTGGTGACGGTGACGTCAGCGGCTACGCAGCTCGCGACCCCACTCGTCCGATCCGCAGCGGTCGCCATCCCTGTGCGCAACCTGGTTAATGAAACCCATGTCTTTTTAACGGACAGACAGACAGACGGCCGACGAACCGACGGGGGAGACAACGGTAAGCGTCTCTCTCGGTTGTTTTGCGGTTGTTATACTCGTTATACAATATGTATATATATGTAGAAATATAAATATAAAGCGGTTTGTTTGCGACACTGGCGGCGGCGGTGGGCTTCACGCGGGGTCGGCTAGCAACACATAAAACGGTTTGCTGTGTCAGTGAGCTACCAAGCCATGTAGCGACATACAATGTAATCAATACGTATAGATATAGATATATAACGATTTTCCCGAGCTCATACACTATCAATCGCTTATTTAGCAATATGCACAACGTGTCGTAACAGACCACTGATGGATACATGCCTTTGTTCCCAGAATAAAACGAGTGCATTGAGAGCCGACGACAAGCTAGTATAGGTCTGTGTCGGTCAACCACCACCACCAAGACACTTTTTTTTTTTGTTGCCAAATGTATTTTTGTACGTCCATTTTCTTTTTCTCCATCCCCTTTTTGTGTCCGTGTTGTGTGGTATCGGTGGGCCGGGCCCGGCAGTGCAGATGTTTCCCACCGCAGAGGCCTAGCAGGTGTACTGCAGGCGGCCGTTTATTATGAGGCCTTTTATCCGTGTGCCATTCAGAAACGTGTGGCGGTTGAGCTGACACATGTCATCTGACCGTAACCTGCTGTGGCAATTTCACATTGAAAGAAGTTTTAATGGATTTGTGTTTTGGTTTAGTTTAGGTCCAGCACCTGAGCATGATTTCAGTGAATCACTTGAGTTAATCCAATAACAGTGTGATCTCAGATACCGTACATGTGAGTGTACCGTATCTTTTACATTATATTTGTTGTGTAACACACAGGAAGGCGAACGACCGGCAAAAGCACATGTTTAATCTCACAAAACAGTCCTCTGTCCAACAGCGTCACGCCACACGAGCGTGACGCCCTGCGTGTTCTTCACTAATGAACTGGAAGATGGCTGCAGACCGCCTGTTTCTGCTGTCAACAAGCGGGAAACCAATGTGGCCAACGTTACCACATTTCCTGCACTTGGGGTACAGCGATAAGGGACTTCCCCTTAGTAACCAGTTGTCATCCTGTCCACGTCTTTGAACTGTGAGAGCCGTGGTAAAACGATCCTGCGCCCACGTGTTTTTGTGGCGTGGCCGTCTGTCGGCTGAGACGCGTTGTCTTGTGGGTTTGACATGGCTGCTGACCCGGCGCGCACGGTGTCTGGATTGTGTCAGACTGCAGCAGAGGCCAGAAAAACCCATCTTGGGGCGCCTCGTTCTAAGGCCCCATGTTGGTCTTACAGTCCATATGATTCACGTATGCAAACCAGGATGTTTGGCAATCGCATGGAATGGGCTACGTCCTTTTTACATTTTCCCTACGTGTATAATCGGTATGTTGTCACATGGTCTGTGAATAGGTTTGTGCTTTGTAATAAACTTTGTCGGCATTGGAGGACGGTCAAAAACAAGTCTTTAGGGCAAAGCAGAGATACCCTAGTCTGCTCAAATGGTGGGTAGATGGCTCAGCTTGAAGGAGTAGAAATTGAGGATATGTACATTTAAGTCAAGGCAGTCTGTTGCCCTGGTGATGTACAACGAGCCAAGTGCTCACGTTCTTGTTTCATTAGCAACCCAATGGGGAAGGACATCATGTCATGTAAATGTCTTAAATCCTATTATAGTCCTATAATACGATTTTCCCATTTTTTAATGTATTTGTCGCCAGTCTGAAATGAGCCTAAATAACAACAATACAGCATTAGAATCATCCTTATCTTTGACCTTTACTACAGTCTTGCAGAGTGGCATTAATGTTTTTTAGCGATAGATTAAAAGGAGCTCACATCCAGCACTTCACATCTAGTGAGCAAATAGATAGACTCAAGCTACAACACATCCTGGCGGGTTCTGCACATCTTTTGCAAAGATTGGTTTCCCAAGCCATATAAGGAGATTTAGGTTACAGTTCTGCGGCGGTATCTAATATTCAGACAGTAGGATAGCTAAACCGCCTATCTTGATATTGTTATTTACATTTACATTTACATTAAGGGCATTTAGCAGACGCTTTTGTCCAAAGCGACTTACAATATGTACATTTGTTAGGAGAAAAACACATTCCAAATGTATTTATCAATATATCCATTTATTGATATATATATATATATATATATATATATATATATATATATATATATATATATATATATCCCCTATATCCATTTTCCATATTTATTAAAGCCCATTGTTTTTGTTCCCTCAGCAGCACAGAGACTTTCTGGAGTATCGTTGGAGCTATTCTAGAGTATTATTTAGTAATTAATCCATTATTGCGAACAATTGCCAAATTGTCAAACATGTTGAAATCTCCACATATTTAAGGAAACGATCCATCTAGGCCCCATGCCTTTTGTTTAGCTGTTTACATTTCTTTCCTGATGTACTTCCCTATGTTGTTCATTCATGCATGTCCTTTGTTGGACATTGGCTTAAAGCGGTATTGTACTGGCCTAATTGTGTAGTGTGGCTCCCGGGCTAGCCTGGTGAATCCCCTCCCTTTAGCCTAATTCCAGCAAGCCACTGGTGATATAGAACTTTTTTCTCTCAGCTTCCTCTCTCAACAGGAATTCAACTTTCAATCTCAGTAGATAAGGTTATCTTGTCCTTGTTTTACAAGTCCTTTATTGAATCTGTTCTTACTTTTGCCTGTATTGCCTGGTATGGGGGCATTAGCCTTAGGGAAAACAACCTCAGCCATATTGTGAAGGTGGCTGGTAAGATGATTGGTTGTTCCTCGGGTCACCTTGACCAATATTTATGAGAAACAGGTTGTGCGGAAGGCAAATGGTATACTAGATTGTGTAAACCATCCCCTTCACTGTTTATTCCAGGTCCTTCCATCTGGCCGAAGATTTAGAGTCCCTGGTTTTAAGCTCAACAGGACAAGGAGCTCTTTTATTCCAAGTGCAATACGGTTGCTAAATTTGCACAATTAGCTAGATGAGTAGTAGTGTAACAGTGTTTTTTACTTATAGTAGTCGGTGTTATTATTTGTGTGTATGTGTGTTTATCTGTTGTGCTACTGTACCTGTATGTTACCTGGCTGCAAGACAAGTTTCCCTTAGGGGACAATAAACAAACTGAACTGAACTGACAGTAAACTGCGGTTTAGGTGTGTTTTTACTACGGAAGCGAAACCACTGCCTTCATGAAAGGGTTCATCACAGGGTTCATGATGATTGGTATAACAGTTTTGTTTCCAGCTAGGCAGTCATTGTATTCAGATGCAAAGACATTTTTTTGTTGTCAAAATGCGGTCGGAGGCTCAGCTGTTATCATTTTACACAGAACTGTCTCCTGACCTGGCTGAGTGGTTTCTGTGCCACTAGTGTATACAATCACGTCATATAGTTAACCACTTAGAAAACAAAACTCCATACTGGCTCGATCGCTAGAATAATATTCTGTGTTTGTGTGACATTGGGTTGCAGATGACTTTGCTACCAATACAAAACCAGTCATGAGGGAAAAAGTCACATGATTTACTCATTAGTTACGTCTCTGTGGCTGATTCGCTGGCTGGAACATGTGGTGGAACATTTTGACTTTGTGCTTACTCACTTTTAATCACCTAATGGGCCCTTTGACCTCTTGGTGTAACTTGCACAACGATGAACAAAGAAGATTGTCTTTTAATGACCATTGGCTCTTTGGTGAACTCTGTTTCTCTATTCTTCTATTAAGTGATTAACTTGCTTAATCAAAATCAAGTCAGATTTTGACCATGTCAACTGTTAAGTTTTAGCTTTTAGTTATATCCAAATAAGTGGCTAAACATGACATTTTCACTGATGCCATAGGCATCGTAAAAGGTTGGATATCATTAAGACAGCCTGTTGAAACTCGATAACAGTTTTACAAAGTGAGGATATGCTAAAAACAAACAATTTGCATAGTAGCTCAACTTTTTTTTGTCTTCCATGTCTTTGACATCCTGTTGCACTGGTAGCCTTTTTTGCTTTTTTTTGTGTGTACACACTGAGACACTTGAGCTGGCCTCTCTGGGCTTCAAACATTGTTATGTGTTTAGTTAATGTTGATGGTCTCCACCCCTTCCGCCCCTTAGCTTCTAACAGGCCTGTTAACACTAAGGCAGCAACCTGGGAAGATCCACTTTTGATATTTTGCACATTTCTCACATCTCAAACTGAAAAAAAAAAAAATCCCTGAGCGATCCATTGATGGACAAATGCATGCACTGGACAAAGAGCAAAATTGTTGCTGGACTGCTTGTACAGAATTCATCTTTGTTGAATGATTGTTGCCAGGATTGCAGGGAGGGGACAACTGTCAGAATAAAGCATATATGCTGCCAACTAGTCGGACTGCTGTTGCTGTGCTGGCTGGTTATCGCCCTTCGCTGTTCTCTCTTAGGGATGTCCATGGGGGATGAGGTACTAGAGACACATTTTGTATCCGTTTACCAGTGCAGATTTGGAGCATTGTTACGTAATCATTACACTTTCATTCAGTCTGACCTACTGAAGCAGAGCATGTAAGAGGTAGTTGTGCTATTTTTGTAGTGACGTGATCACCTTCTTTATGCCTACTTTCTCTGCGGTTTTCTGATCGAGAAATTCAGCGTGTTGATTGAGCACCTATCCATCCAGATATATTGATTTACTCATTGTAGCTTTCTATAGCACTGGCCAAACCACCATAGACCAGTTATTTTGCTTACTTCAGTTCTTCACTTTCAGTGGTTCTGCTCTCCTCCTCTACACAGCCACCCGCTGACTGTATGAAATGGGACCCATTTCTGAAGCGCTTTGAAGCCTCAAATGTGGCTGTGTTTTCTCTGCCATTTTCCCAGATAATGAAAACTGTATGAATCTAAATATAAAACCTAAGAGTGACTTGTAGCATTTCTGCAGACATACCCCCTTACCCTTCACTCTGATATATTTTTAATGACATCAGAAAACAATATCAATCATATCAATATGACTTCGCCATTTTCATGTGCACAGCTGTTTTCCCGTTTTTAAAAGCTTACCATAGAATCAGATTAAATACCTGTTGACTGTGCAGAAGTGAGTGTTTGTGTGTGAATCTTGAAAGTGGAGGCCCAGTAGGACGCTAGCGGCCAAGTGATCTTATGACTATACCACTAGACAAATGAGGCAAATCAATAATGCATTTCGGTTACCTGAGCACCATCAGCGTTCATGGCAACCTGTCAGCACTGGTAGGTGCTGGAAGGAATAAATGACATTCCCCGGATACTGGTGATGCTGATGTGTTAGGTCATTTAGGTCTTCTTTTTACTACAAGGTCCTGTAGCTCTCGTCTTAAAAGGTTACCGTTTATATAAGCGGAAGAAGAGATGCAAACCTTTCAGTAGGGCTTGTTTGGTGGTAAAACTTTTGGTATAATGGCTCACTATTTCCATCCAAGGTTAGGGTTTGATTAAGGGCAAAGGAAATCCATTTGCTCTTTTGGAATTGGAAACATTTTATTTTTAGCTACGTAAATAATATTAGCTTGACTAATCTGAAGGTCTTCATCCTTTTTTATTGCTGAAACCATCTACATCTGGGTTATTTATTAATGCAATAGATGGTTATTTAGTTGGTATATTTAGAAACACATAAATGGCTAATTTAGTCAACTTGAGTAACGTATTTTAGTCAAGGCAGCCAAACCACAGTGGTTCATCCATCATTTCATGATGTGGAGGGAATGATTGTTATGTTACAAAGAATTAAAAAGCGAATAATCCCCCCCTCTGCCGTTTTTTTCCATCGTTCGCAGATTACCAGCCGGAACCCAGGAATCATAGCACTGCACCATGTCCCAGGATAAGAATGGCTACCGTGTTATGGGGGAGAGCAACCCACTCCATAACGACGTCTACGGGCCCCCCCAGCCTGGCTTTGGCATGCCCCCTCCCAATTATAACCAGGCACCTGTCGGGCCCTACCCTCCCGCTGCTGGTCAGCCTGGATACCCACAGGCAGGCCAGGGGCAGCCTGGCTACCCACAGGCAGGCTACGCGCAGCCTGGCTACCCACAGGCAGGCTACGCGCAGCAAGGTTACCCACAGCCAGGCCCTGGGTTTGTCCCAGATCCCCAGATTCCCTACGCAGAGGGACCTTCCCTACCTTACCAGAACGGGCCCCAACAGCCGTTCACTCAACCCGATGGTAAGTAGACGGACAGCCATAGGTTTCTTGTCGACCCGTAATTGAGTTTTAAAATAACTCGCAAAATAAGGCTATGGAAAATGTTTTATTTGGAACCACAATTCAAATGCTTTATACTAGGGATGGGCATTTGAAGGCATATCAAAATTTGAATATTCGATTAAAAGATATTTGAGTAACCGAACTACAAAAAAAAAAGGGTAGCACACTTTTTTCTTAATTAATATAGCTAATGAATAATATTTAATTAACTTTAGGCAAAAAATAAAAGTCGAATACCCACCTAATTTCAAATAATCGAATATTCAAATAACCGTGCCCATCCCTACTTTATACACATTTTACATCATACATAAAATGCATATATTGTATATGATGTGAATACAAGTAATTTCTATTTTGTCCCTTTTGAAAATGTGGATTTTGCTGTTTGACTTTTGGGTTTGCTTTTTTTCTCCAGGATCAATGGGAGTCCCTGTTTACGGGGATGTGCCCCCGTCATACTATGACAACGAAGACTTCACCAACTCTGGCTTTGAGGACAAGACCATCCGTCAGGCTTTCATCCGTAAGGTAGGGAAATTAAAGGTCTCCTTCACCGGTAAACCGTTTTTACTTGCTCCTTTTGGAATATGATGGGTCACTCCTAGTTGCATATGCATGCTGCACGTGGAAAACGTTCTTCTACCCCCATTGCATGCATTAGCCAATGTAAGAACATAGACGGACGAGGAAGTCAGAAACAAGGAAGTGAGAAAAAGCCCAAAAGTCTGACGTATGAATGTGTATGAATATTCATGACCTCGCCTACCTTGACGTGTAGCCTATAGTGTAGCCGTAATGAATTCAATATGTACGACTTTATTCTCGTAATTAATTCAATATTTACGACTTTATTCTCGTAATTTAATGAAAAAAAAATTCTTAATGTGGCCCTAATACTCCGTCGTAATATATTAATGAGACTTCCCATACCCGTATGAATTAATGAGACGTCACGTGGCGCCCCGCAAGAAGAAAATCATTCATTCAAGCCATGTACTGTTTTCTCGATCGCTCTGCCCTGTCAACTGATATGGAGGGGTTTGTTTACTAGTTCTGCCATTGGAGAACGCTTCGTCTTTTGCAACCTGGAAGAACGTATATTGTTGTTGTGACGTTGTGGTGATTTGTCGTGTTGATAACATAGACATCTTATATCATGAATGTATCTAATGGATGTATATAGTAACATATGTCTAAGATGTCTATGGTTGATAACGCACTAGAGGGATCACTCGCCTCTGATTGGCTAACATCACTGTGACGGACAGTGCTGTTAGCCAATCAGAGGCAAGTCATCTAAATGTCATGAATATTCATGAGTAAGAGCCGAAAACCTCTCGTTCTTCCCCGCCCACCTCCTCCAAACTAGAACAGCCTGAAATAGGCGCACCAGAGCATTTTTTTCACCAAAACCGGCTCACAGGGCATTCATTAATACTAGAGACCACTGCAAAATTAACGAAAAAACGATGAAATGAGACCTTTAAGGCCCATTTACCTCCTAGTCATGAGGCCCGAGCCCATTACTGTGTAACTCTGGCCAATTACCCTGTTGAAGTGATGTTACTTACTTACGTGCTACCTTTTTAAAGTATTATTAACATGCGCATGCAATGAATGAAAATGACGAGCTTGCTTGTTTGTAAAGCCTGCGTGAACTTTCCCCCCGGTCTCGATCTCTGCCAGGTCTTCATGGTCCTCACGGTGCAGCTGATGGTCACGTTCTCCTTTGTCGCCGTCTTCACCTTCGTCGAAGAAGCCAAGCTGTTTGTTCGCCAAAACCCGTGGACGTACTATGTGTCCTACGCCGTTTTCGTCGTGGCTCTCATCGTGCTCAGCTGCTGCGGAGACTTCCGCCGCAAACACCCCTGGAACCTGGTCGCACTGGTAGGTCCCTGATGCTGTGGAAACCTGTACACGCCTGGCTTTGTAAGCATGAATATAACCGGCTAATTGACATGGCTCTTAACAAAATTGCTGATAATATATATGATATAGCTGATGATATAGCTTAAAAAATTATTTTTAGGGCTGGGCAATATATCGATATTGTATCGATATTATGATGTGTCTAGATATCGTCACATTTATTTTTTCATTTGTCAAGTATTTAATTCAAACAGGAGTATACAAAAATAGGCTTTACCATGTGGTTATTTTATATAGACTATTTATTTATCAAATTACAGGTCTATACAGTTTTGCATAAAGAACTAGAAGGTGTTTTGCTGTTGGTGACATTCTCCATCTGGTTTTCAGTCCATCTTGACCCTGAGCCTATCGTACATGGTGGGCATGATTGCCAGCTTCTACAACACGGACACTGTCATCATGGCTGTGGGCATCACTGCTGTGGTCTGCTTCACTGTTGTCGTTTTCTCACTGCAGGTCAGTAGCATTTATAAAGTTCATTTCCACACACACACACACACAAATATGGAAACTTAAGGAAAAAATGTTAACTTGGATCTGTTAGTAGTAAGCTTTGCCTCCTAATCCGGGCTAACCTTTAACTAAAGTCTGTTTTTCTCTCTCTTCTCATTTCTAACCATTCCCCCACCACAGAGCAAGTATGACTTCACTTCCTGCCGCGGCGTGCTCTTTGTGTGCCTGATAGTCCTGCTGGTCTTCTCCATCCTCTGCATCTTCTTTCGCAACAGGATCCTGGACATCGTCTATGCCTCCCTGGGGGCCCTTCTCTTCACCTGCGTAAGAGTTTCCCTCATTTATGGTGCTGCGTTACAACTCTTGTACAAATTTGTTTTTAACGGACCAGGAACACTGTAATACAATGTCATTTCATGTCTCTGACTATGTATTGTCTCTCCTAATGTTTTTTTTTAAGGGTTTGGGAAATGTTTAAAAGAAATCTCTTCCACTTTCACTAACGGAAATTCTTGCTTCTGCCACAGTTCTTGGCTGTGGACACCCAGCTGCTTCTAGGTAATAAGAAGCTGGCCCTGAGTCCAGAAGAGTACATTTTCGCGGCCCTCAACCTTTACACAGACATCATCAACATCTTCCTCTACATCTTGGCTATCGTGGGACGCTCCCGTGATTGAGGGTGCCCCACGAGGTGGTCTGTTCACAGGAAGTGGGAAAGTGTGTTTCCTCAACAGTGAATGATGCTATAATGCCCCATCTCTTTAACACCCGTTTGTAATATGTTTGGTTGGTTTATTTTCACTGGTGTTCTTTTCTTTTTCCCGGTATACTCCCTCATTGAAGCTGATATATTGGGCTGAAGGAGCCTGTTATAAATGCAGCTGTAAAATCAACTACTGAGACAACTCTTTAAAACTCTTGAATTCTTCGATAATTACTTTGTTTCCACTAGGCTGGCTATCTCCTGCTTCTACTAATACAGTCGAGGGAACTTTGTTACCTACCCACTAACTCGAGAGTACAGTTGCTTATATATATATATATATATATATATATATATATATATATATATATATATATATATATATACATACATACATATATATATATATATATATATATATATATATATATATATATATATATATATATATAAAGCTGAACATTCTATCCTGTGTATACGTGGCACTGTGGTTGAACAGAGTCCCATGCAGACCAGCTTTAACTGGAAAGAAGCTATTGCTAGGAATATCTCCTCACAAATATGTCCCATTACCCCAGGTCCCAATGTAAAGTAACTGCATGGCAATGTTAAAACACAACTGAAACTGTGTTATGATTGTCTTGATCCTCCCGAGGCTTGCCTCTCCTAGTCTGCTTGTTAGGTAGCTGTAAATAGTCTAACTGTGTTACTGTATATGATACCAATGTCCCCAACATGGTTTTCTGCTGGATTGAGTCTCAAGGCTTATGGTGCTTGGCGGCTAGCATTCTTCTGACACCGCAACTTGTCTTCACCTAGTAAAGAGACCAAACACTTCATGAAGTTAAAGAATGAAGTTTAATGTTTGATGTCTTCACACACACAAATTTAGTCACACTATACATATACTTCCAGAGAAGAGAAGTTTGACGCTTGAAAGTTATTCCTTTAAATATTATTTGACAAGTCTCTTTTTATAAAATTGTTTATTTTTTGTTTGGTATTCCTTGCTAACTTATTTGGTGTTTTATTGTAGAGTAAAATGGAGTGCTGTATGTTTCCCTTATAAGTAATGTGAAATATTGGAAGTATTGATATTAATACCAGCCTAGTGCAGCTATAGGTCACTTGTCAATCCAATAACCTAATATGAAGAAGTTTGATATATTGCATATATCAGGTTGGAATAACTCTTCAATCTATTTATTGAGATGCTGATGGAAGGAAGAAGTCACTGGAAGATTAGCATTAGCAAGGAAATTAATTACCCAATTTAGAAGAGTTGATTTTTCTTCAAATGTTAGGGTATTTTAGGCCCTGCCGAATTATGACGGTACTTAAAATTTCTCTAAATTTACTGGCTAATAGATATTAATCATTCAGAATAACTTTGTTGAATTCATAACATGAATGGTATAATAAAGATGTATTTTAAAACGTTTTAAGTTCTGGGTTTTTTCTAGCTGTTGCATGAACCTTTCATCATATTTGCATGTGCTGATGCACATTTCTGATTATTTTGGAAGGGGCACACTGACAGTATTGGTGAAGTATTGCTGAGAGGCATGTATATTTTTATTTTTAACTTGTGTTTCCAAGTGTGTATATACAACTTCTTAGTGCTTTGATGTGTATAGTAGGGGCTTTGTAGGTCTGTATAATATATTTGCATTGAACCTAGAACTGTATTCCTCTACACTGCTGTTTGCTTTACATTAAAAAACAAACAAATCACATGTGTAATGTATGCTCTTTTTGGTTTTGTTAGTTTTATACTGAAACATTAACTGTTAATGTTAATACTTAATAATGATGTTAATGCATGTAACTTCTGTGGGTGGCCTGACAGCTGTTTGGATAATGTCTATTATAGCTGGTGGTGATTCAATGAATCACAAGTTGCACACATGGGTTCGGCGTTTGAATCAAATAAGAAAACGAATAAATACTTTGATAAAATGATTGCAATATGCATGGGCCTTTTACCCTATTGCATACGAGCCTGTAAACATAACTCAGTGTTGGAAGCATCACGGCCATTTAAACTGAACGGTGACGTCATGACGCCGACCTGACGTTGGTCGTCGGCGCGAAAACGACGCTGCGCGTGGCGCGAGCCCCCCCGTTTTCCGTTAGTTTTTAAAGGTTTTTTTAAAAAGGTATTTCATGGCGACTTTCATAGCTCCCTTTTCCGAAGTACACCGCGATAGCTAATATAGCTCTGTTTTCGTTGTGGCTTTTTTTGTTTGTTTAACATTTTCCCATAGTTTACAAAGGAAGCAGAAGCACAGAGATATGGGAGAACCCACATTTGAACAGCTGATGGTCAATCTAAGAAAGCTTCAACAAGGTATGGCAGAGGCCCCTGGTTTTACGCCCATCCAGACAATATTACATATAACATAATATAAATAATACAACGACACGTGCATCTAAAATTGTGCGTGTGTACATTTATTAGATATTAACGTCAAGTCTCTAAAGTTTAACCAATCCAAGTGATATTGCCATCTCACGACGGTAGTACACTTCCGGTTAGACCGGGATAACGCTGCACTACATGACCCTCTCCCAGCCTACTTCCATACAGACAGCCTAGACGCGTCGCCGTCAGTCAGTCAGTCAGTGTCCTTTTCCTAGGGTTTGTCACATCTTGTCCCCTGTAGCTATCACTTTATTACAAACACAGGCAGTGAAGCGTGTAATTGCAGGCCAAAAATGGTACATGACTACATTGTGTATGATTTTTAACCTCGTCTAGTGTTGTCGGCAGGGGAGTGGCCAACCGATGCCTGACGACACAGCAATGCACGCAAAGCCTTATGGGTAAAGACGAACATTAAAACTTTAAAACATGAATTAGTTCAATGACGATCATCCCACAGCCGCATAGTATGTGTCGGATTGCAGTTAAACCTCAACTAGACTAAACTTAAGGAATAGTAGCACCATGACTGAGATAGTGCTACACGATAGTCAAGCCCGTCCAGGCGACGTGTGCTCAGTATCATTAGTGAGGTATATCCTTACCTGTTTATCTCTACCAGAGATTTACAGAACATGATGAGCGGAGATCTCATGAGATATGATTATGTCTCCGTCCTGGCTGGGCGCAACAACCCACCAGGACCCGTTCTGATTTCATCACTGTTAAAGTACTGTCCGTGTCTGATCATGTGGATGTGGTGTGTGTCTGCTATGCTGAGTGTTCACCCATGTAGACAAACCGGTCCTGGTTCTGAAACCCCAGCTAAGTGCTGTCAGGTTACTGTGAGGTTATTTGTGGCAGGGGAGTGCCACACCGACGCCGACAACAACACGTCATTGCACGCAAAGCTTTTTGGGTTAATGGCGACTAATGACTAATTTGGTTAATAGCCACTAATGTGACTAATGAAACTCATCGAGGAATCAATTCGCTGTTCATCCTTCCCCAGTCACATATGTGTTGGACTGCAGTTAACAACAGAAGAAAACAATGCATTTCAAAACACATTAATAGTAGCACCATGACCTAGAGAGTGATGCCCGACGCCCAAGTGTGTCCTGATGCCGCTTAGACGTCATCATTAGTGAGGTATATCCTTACCTGTTTATCTCTACCAGAGATTTACAGAACATGATGAACGGAGATCTTATGAGATATGATTATGTCTCCTTCTTGGTTGGGCGCAACAACCCGCCAGGATCCGTGCTGACTTTAATGCGGTCAATGTAATTATTTCGGTAGCATGCTGTTTGTGTGGTCTGTGTTGCAAAGTGTCTGCAGCTATGGTTTCTGTTCCCGCAGACAAACGAGTCCTTGACGCAGACGTTATTGAAGCACTGTCAGTTAATCACGCTCTGCTGGAAGGACTGGCGAAATGTAAGGCACATTTTGGAGCAATGATTGTATATCCCTTTTTTAAGAGCTTCTGACATTTCATATAAACCCTGTGTCGTAAAATATACAGATAAATACAAATCAAAATATACAAACTGCTGTATAAATGAAAACCACGAGTGTATATTTGTTTAATTTACTTTACAGTACAAACTAAAGCTTCCCAACTAAAGGCTACACACAAAGACAAAGAAGGTAAATGGCCTTTCACAAGTCATGAGTTGGTATGCATAACGTGTCCTTTCCACAATAGATTCAATGTTACATTGTGTGGAATGAACAAGCTATCAGGGTCTTTCTTATAAACACACTTAAAAATAAAAGATCAGTTGATTACCAATAGTTGTGCTCCTGTTCTTTTAAAGAGGCATGCAGGGTTTTGCAGTTCCAATGCAGAGAGTCAGAGCAGGACTCAGCCAGGTGAGATTGGCAACATGTTAGGAAAATTGCTAAAAAAATAAAATAAAAAAGTGTACTTTCGTCAACAGTACCCAACTCATAGATTGTGTGTTGATGATGTGCAACACTAGATGGCAGTAGATTACAAAAACCTGTAGCCATGCGTGTGCACAACCTACAAGATGTCATAAATACACCTTACTAATGTGTGAAGGGTCTTGTTTGCAGACAGTTGCAACTCAACAAGCAAAGCGAGGAGATGTTAGATCAGTACAGATGTCAGATTCAGGAATTGAAGTTGAAACACAGAAAGCTGCGGTAACTAGAGCACATTATTTGTGATTGCAGTTTTGTACCACTACAGGTTATTGTGACTGTTTTGTGATCATTTTAAAACTCAATGTTTTGTTCATGCAGGATGAAGTTTGAAAACCAACTCCATCAACTCATAGAGCAGCATAAAAATCTACTCGCTATATTTGTAAGTTTGTGTAATCATCAAAGAGATGTTTAAAGTAAAGTTGTTGGTATAATTTATGCTCCTTTAAGCTGTTTCCCCCCCAGGCCCCAGAGAGACTTCCCTCTGAAATAGAAAGTGCTGAGAATTCAAAAAGCCAGTTAGTAGCCACTGGTAAGTATCTGTACAATGTATGTGTCTGACTGTGTGTGCCCTTTGGCTAAGGTGGTGCATTACATCTTACTTGTGCCTTCATTGATTTTGCTCTATTCTTTTAGAACTACTTAAGATGGCTCAGTTACGTATTTTAGAAGAGGAAGTCTTATAGGCAATGGGGAAAAGGCAACCAGGAGGAGTGATCTCTCATTGACAGAAACAGAATTAGAAGTCATTTTATGTACAACAAGTTATGTACATATCTTTATATCTCAAGTGATTTTTCAGAAAATGTAGCAATTGTTATCCGCAATTATACTGAGAATGTGCAGTTGTTTACGAAGTTAACTAAAAGGTATTCTTATAATCCACTTGTTATTTCACATTGGATTCAGTATTGATAAACAAGTAATTGTATCCACATTGAATCGCTGCTTCATTCATACCCTGATCATCACATTTTTGGTTAATTTGCTTGTTGCAGTACATAAGTGTGCAGAAAAACATATAACTGAAATATCAATGTAATATTGTGTTGTGAAATAAATGGTTTAGAATTGATTGGATATCATTTTGGAATGATAGGCATAACTCAGTTTGAGCTTGATGAAAACCTCAGTGTGGCAGTAGACCACACTGAGCTTCCTCTAGCAAATGCCTTGGTAATTAGGTGCCATTTTGTCTAGACAAAGATATACACAGCACCATGACCAAGGTAGTCGTGATAGTCACATATGTTCTGACAACAGTGTGAAGGTATCATTAGTGAGGTGTGTCCTTATTTGTTATTCTGTAATAGAGAATTTCAAAACATGAAGAGTGCAGTACTGATCATATACATTATTATAGCTCCTTCTGGCCAGGGCACAACAAGCCAACAGGATCCATTCTGACTATAACAATGTGAGTAGTGATTAATAAACGTGTCTGTTATATACCCATAGCCTATATGGTAGGTGTGTACCAGTGGTGGCTGGCTAGTGACTTTAGAAATTGGGGAGGACAGGAGGCATCTTTTTTTATATGGAGCATTTATTCATCAAAAATAATGTTTTGAGCCAGAGTCAACCTTCTTGATGATCCCATAATGTTTTCTGTAAAAGAACACACACACACACACACACACACACACACACACACACACACACACACACACACACGTTGTACAAGTCATAGGCTACTCTGTGTAATGTTGGCAAACTTGGGTTTTGTGTTTGACTAGCGACACGTGTGACAATAGTGACTACTTTGCTTATACAAAATTAGCATTCATATGATCATACCATCTACTGATGATGCCATCTAGCGTTTGAACAACATGCTGCTGGTTTGGCTGATTCAGATGGAGAGTAGGGGAAGGGTATGGGAGGAGACTGAAATACTGAGAGTTGATGGAGAGTTGAGTCGGTGGCCCCAGAGCTGCACCAGTCTTGTCCTCGTGAGATGGTCCTTGTGAGACGGATCACAAGTGAGGATGGAGCTGGGTTTAATCCCGTTTAACTCCATGTTTTTGTTGGAATGGCAAATAATGAAATGGGGTCGGCAGTACATCATTCACCGTGATTTCTGGTCCAAGTTGCATCATCATTATTATTAGCATCCATTAGCTATTATTAGCATTGCAGCATCTAGCCAGCACACAGAAGTCTATTTTGGACGCGAAAATCCCAAAACATTAGCGGATTTCGACACGGTCGTGTCGTGAAAAACATAACATTTGTTAAAACACTACATATCATGGATGCGCAATTCTATATCTCTTTACCACCAGTGCGTCAATATTGTGTTCTGGTTGTTGATTGGTTAGGGAGGACGTCCTCCGTTGGACCATCATTTAACGTGTTTTGGCCAATAACAGATTAGCATGAATAAAAAAGCATTACATTAAACTGATAAAAGAGCCCGTCCTCCGCCTCCACCACCACTTCACACACACTTCCCCCTCTTGCCTGCCCTGCAGGTGTCGCTGTTGAAGCATTTTAATCAGAATTTCATTTTTTTTTCCAAAGAAGAGAATAATTTTAGAAATGATGACTGAGATTTAGTAATAGTTTATTTCAACCAATTATTATTATTATTTAAATATTTTGATCTCCCTCTCAAAACTAGAGGAACAGCAACCTCATCTGCCTCTATGGACCGGCCTCCTCTGGTGTGTACTGTCCTTAAGGGTAACAACAGGGACAAATCAGTTTCATTATCTTTAATGAAACTGATATATTATGTGTTTATCATGTGTAACACTAGATGGCAATAAATTATTGACGTGGTTCTTAAAACACAGTCCACAAATAATCACCATGTTGTACATGGAATACAGTTTCAATTATGTCCACAAAACTTCAAACTATCAGATTTCCAAAACGCCAGAAATTGATTGACTTCCTGACTTCAATGCAATCATTGGATTGGGGCTGTCTCCTGCTGTCACTGAGGCCAAATTGAAATCCCCATTAGGTTCAGAAAATATACACTAATGAACTTCAGACAAAAGTACTTATTAAACAATTCGTAGGAAAGTCATCAAGCCAAATCATCATTGTTGACAGAAAATAGCACCATAGCCTAGGTAGTCACATATGTTCTGACAACAGTGTGGAGGTATCATTAGTGAGGCGTTTCCTTACCCGTTATCTTCAAATAGGGAATTACAGAACATGAGTGGAGATGAATGAGTGGCTGGGTGCAACATCCCACCAGGACCCATTCTGATTACACTACCATGAAAGAAATGTACTAGCAGAAAGTTAATACTAACTAGGAAATGCTTTAAGACATTACTCAAGTTTCAGAAGTCATTCAATATTTAACTGATTATAGCCACAAAAACAAATGATCTTTTTGAGCACATTTAATGTACGACACAATTTGTTACATCATATTATAAAATATATTACAGTTCAAGGTTTAAAAAAAAATCCCTGTGCAGCAAATCTTTTTAATGTTGTTAATTTCTATGATAACATACTAAAATTAATTGGAATTGGATACTATAAGGCACTTTCAAAAGGTAATCATTACCAGTTACTGTATATATAGTATCACCAAGCCCTTGTTCATGTTAATATTTACAATAATATTTGTTGAAAACAACATATTTTAATATCCTCATAATGCTGAAGAACTCTGTTGGACCCTATATATCTCAATATACTACATGTAAGACTAGTATTCACTGCTTGTAAACGTACCTCACAGCTACATCTTTGGTCCAACGGATAGACAAACAGGTTAGTTGTCCTGCTAAGGGCGTAGGTCTGAGAAGATATGAGTAATGCCAGACTTTGGCCTCGGTCCAGCATAATGTACCTATCCACTCAATGGATGACTGATCAGACAAGTCCAAGAGTGAAGGTCCAAGAGTAAGTCCTTTTTTTTAAGTTGTGTACAATTCATCTTAATTTAGGAGTGAATCAGGGCAGGAGTAAAGTTTCCTCAGCACACTTTTTAAGGTAATGACCAGTGATAGTAACCCACATTTTATTCTCTTTTCATGTGCTCCAGCAGGCCTAGCCCTTCCCTGAATATTTTTGTTTACAAAGTCAGTCCTGAGAAGGCCACACCCTTTTAAAAAGGTACATTCTACTATTTATTTTTCAATTTACCAAACTAAAGCCCACTATATTACAAGTGCTGCGGATACTGAACAATTGATATATATATATATATATATATATATATTTCTGGTCTCAGAGTTGCTCATGGAATTTTCCTTTGAGGATTTTCTGCATCTCCTCCCCAGCGTCCCTTTCTCTGCTCCAAATGGTTTGATACAAAGTTAATGATAGTGTTTCTGGGAATGGCTATGGCCAAAGTAGGCTGTTGGCATAAATTATTACCACAGAGGCATACTTTCTAGATTACCATTTTTTTCATAAGTCAATAGTCGTTGTAGTTGTAGACACCCGCGCACCAGAACTAGGTGTGTGCTGTTATGCACAGGCTTGTTCAATCCAATGCATGTTGAGTTCATAGATTGTGTGAGGTAAAAGTATTTTCTCCTCACCTCTTATTTGCAGCCTACTTGTGCTTGTGCATTATACCCAGATGGGCCCAACATTTCACTATGAACATTGGCTTATTTTTACTATTTGGTTAAATGTTACCAAATGCAGTCAGTATCAGAGTGATGTTCACTCTTTCACCATATATGGTAAAAAAAAGTGATGCCAGTGCTTGCCACACAGGCACAGTCCAAACTAAGTTGTATTACTTTGTAAGACAATCCAGAAATGCTCAAGTGTGCAGCTGTTGAGGTACAGTTATATTGTTGTTGGCACCTTTGGGAAAAGGGTCTTTTTTTGATCTGCATAAATAGATTTTCCAGACAAAAAGTTTCAGTCATCTTTAGTTATCCCAGGGTGTTCCCCATCTGTTAACAGAACAACAGACATAGAGAAAGAGTGAGTACAACAGGCTCAACCATCCCCTCCCATTAATTATCCTGTCTCAAGTTTATGCAGTATATCTTATAGCTTCCGCAGACACACAAATCACCCCAAACACTACAATAGCCATCAAATATGTTTTTCATATTTATTCAAGCAATTTATGATATATGAAATATACCAAACTGTCATGGAGAATGGCAGATTATAACTGGCAAACATAATTGCCAATCAAGTCATTGTATATTTAACATAAATATTGCTGCGTTAACCTGTGGTCTGAAAGACGAGATCCAGAAATAATCTGGATTGTATGATTTGAAAAGGGAACCTGTATGGCAACTTGTTTACCTTTTGTATTTACTTTTGTCAACCAATTTACCTTTATAAGAAGTGTTGTGTATTACTTGTTGTTAGTGTTAGTTTGTGACCTTTTTCTTTGAATACTCTAACGTCTATCAACTTTCCTAATTTACTCCAACAATTCTGTTTGCTGGTACACATACCTCAAAGCGACTGTAGACCTTTTTCTCCTTCCTCATACTTTCTATCCTTTTCAGCAGGCCCTCTCTTTCCTGTGGGTTGGATTGGGGACGCGTGAAGAGATTCTTCCTTATTGAATTCTGTCTCTCCAGCCCAGTGTCACCCTCCTTGGCACCACCTTCTTTATCGTGGTCCTGACGGTTCTTCTGACTGTTGGCAGAGATCTGCCCTAGAATGACCTTTGTGTCATCTCGTAGGTTGCTGCTGAACAACACAGAGCCACCGGAGGATTGGTACCGCGATGGTCCAGATGTGCCAGCTGATACTTTGTGATTAGCAGTGGATTGGTCAGTGTTGCTTGATCCAGTGTGAAAAGATGTGCTGGAAATTTTGCTGGTGTCTTCAGTGATTTCCATCACAGTTTTCATGGTCTTTTCATCTCCGCTAGAAGCAGATTTCTTGTCCTTATCCTTATCCTTAGGCCCAAGGAAGCCCTTTAACCTCTGTGTCTGCTTCTTGAGGAAATCCAGAGGCTTCCCCTCACTTTTGCCATCACTCCCTATTGTGTTGATGGAAGAATTAGAGCCAGAGTTCTTATTGAGTACATCCTTTGAGTCAGAACGCATCATGGAAGAAGAGCTATGAGAGCGGGTCTTCTTCAGTTCACTCTTCTCTGCATCGGTTGCATCTGCTGTCAGCGTCTCCTCACCAGCGGAGACCCGTCGAGGGTTTACTCCTTTGAGCTTCAACAGGTCCCTTCCCCAGATTTTTGGAGAGGGAGGGGGCTTCAGAGACTTGAAAGGTTCTTTCTTCTGAACTTCTGATGCATTGTCTTCCTTCCCAGTTGGAGCTGGATCTGGAGGCTTCAGCTGGTTTACCGAAGGCTTGGGAGAGATCACAGGTGGCTTGTTTCCACTGAACGATGATCTGCGTGTGAGCTCCGCTAGCCTAGATGAGATGTCTAACTTCTTGGGTTCAGGTTCTGGTGGGTTTACAGAAACAGATGGGCTGTTATGAGTGGCTGTACTTGGATAAGGCTTATCCAAAAGGTCTGGTTTCTTTTCAACTGGCTCCGTGGCTTTGAGTGATGATTCTGTCCCCATCCTTGAGGCTTTTCTTTTGGCAGCCAAATCTTTAAAATACTGTAGACGACTAGCTGGATCATTCATATTCAATGATGATTCTTGTTGAGAACCTGTAGTGACATTGGAGGGCACTTCAGCTGGTGAAGTCTCCATGTCCTGGCTAGCTTTTTGAAATGTGTCTTTTGGTTCTTTAAAAGGGGTCTCTCTTTTCTCTTTGTCCAGCTGTTTCTGCTTATCATCATCCTTGTCTTTCTCCTCAGTCTTTCTCCTCCATTCAAAAGGCTCCCGGTTCATGGAGGTCCTCTTCTCAAGAATCTGAGCTATTATAGAGGAGGTGCGGTGAGAGTCTAAATCCTCATCTTCTTCTGTGGCTGGCTTAAGACCCAGGCCACCGCTATGCTTCTCCACCTTGGAAGATGAAAAAATGAGGGAGGAGCGTAGACGAGAGCTTCGCTGGAGCATTGGGTTGATGCGTGAGCGGAATGAATCGTGCTTGGAAAGGGTGATGTCTGGACCCTCCTTCACCTCTACATCTACTTCCCTTGTTCCAGTTCTGTCCCAGTCTCTCTCCATGTCAATTTCCTTATCTTTTCTTCTCTCTTCTTCTTTTTCCATTATATGTTGATTCAAGTTAGTGCTTGAGGACAGCAGATCCCTGGTCATCATTGGGTCTTTATCGCTGTTCTCAGATAAAATGGGTTTCCCAAAGCGTGGTCTCAGAATATCTGGTCTGGGTTTAGAGGGTAGTTCCTTCACCCCAAAGCGAGATGCAGAAACTTCAGGATCAGCTACATGTTGAGCTGCTGGATCATCAAATGCATCTGGGCCTATTGCTTGAGGTAGGCCTTCCTCTCCGCCATCCTCGTAAGTGCTGAGATAAGAGTTGATTCTCCAACTCCTCATGCCCTGTCTGGCGCTTGGGTCTTGATCCCGCACCTGTTCAGACGGCTTCAGGAATTGTTGTTTCTCTGGAAGGTGGGGCTGTGTAGGAGAGCTCTGGCATGCATAGGCTTGGCCTACGGTGGGCCTCTTATGTGATGAACCTCCTTCATATCTCCCTGCTGCGTGAAGTCCCCTTTCAGGTCCTTTCAGGTCATCGGATGAGAGGTAATCTCGACTGTAGCTTCCAATGGCAGGTGGTTCCAGTTCAGATGGGAAGCTTGAATCTGAACGCTGATCTATGGCGAGGTTTGAAGCATGCCTTCGGAGTATGTCATATTGTCCATGGCCAGATCCAGGCTCCTCGTGGTAGTAATGCCGTGATTGGGACTGCTCCCTGTAAAAAACAAAATTAATTAAATAATATAGTATCATTGGGCTACTCAGCCTCTTATTGCATCCCACAAGACCAAATCGTCTGATTTGTATTTTAGCGCTTTGAATTACAAATACACTAGAAAAGTGATAGAAAACTCTAATATAATTCAAACAGAAAATGAGCAATATGATTAATAAATCAACAAACCTCTGATAATCAGTCTCCTCCAGATTATTCATGACTCTGTGTTTCATGTACTGCTTTGAAGACGAGTAGCTCTCCTGGGTTCCCTCCGCATAGCTGTGTCTCTTGAAGCCACTAGACAGCTCCATCTGTCTGGAGACAATGGACCTTCCCTGCTCTAGGAATGATTGCTGTAGGTGAAACTGCTGCTGTGCATACTTTCCAATTGTTATCCCGGCCGTAGGTTCCATTGAGTGTCGAAAGGGGTCATTTCTTCTAAACGCAAGAGGATTCCGATCGACGTCTCTATAGGGGAAAGCAGGGGGAAGCTCTGTTTGTCGAAGAAAACTCTGCGTGCTTCGCATTGACTGGGATCTCTTCAAATTAAACTGGCTGCTTAGGAAACCACCGGTGCTGCTGGTTTCTGAGGTTCCACGTGGCACAATGGATTGGTCGATAATCAGAGGCTGTGACTGAGCAAAGAGAATACGAAACTCTTCATCAAAGCTGGCAACAAGCTCGCCGAGAAAGATGTGGGCGATGCAGCGGTGGATCTTCTCATAGGACCACATAAAGCTGTAAGACATGAAGACAAGAAGGAGGGGCTTATTAATTTAAACACATTATTTAGCCTGAGAGTATTGCATTATTTGGTTTTATTAAATAAAGAATCACATAGCAGAAATTGAAATGTATATTAATGCATTATTTAGCTTTGCTTACCTGTAGTTCCCACTGATGACAGCTTTGCAGTCAGCCAATAGGAAGCGGTCTTTTACCTGGCCTTTGAAAGACTTCCCCGTTCGGCAGTAATATGTTATTCCTGCCACCGTCCTAACACGCATCATCTGTAAAAACCAGAAACACAAAGGCACCATGTTATGAAGTAGGAAAGCACTGGGAGAAGTTGCACACCTGAACAGGTTAAGAAATGACACGTAGATAGGCAGGAGACAATGTCCCTATGGCATTTACTCAGTAGTTAACTCACATGAATCAAGTCCAAGTTAACTCTGCAGTTGTTCACCATGGCGACAAAGTGATGGGTGTTCAGTTCGTCCAATAGAATGTAGACAGGGACGTGGCGGGCTGCGGCATCCAAGAGGTCAAAAAAAATGTCTACATCCGTAAACATGTCCATCACTACAGCAATAACCTGGGGTAAAAACAATCAGGAAAACGTCAGAGGCACTGCTGAAATTTAACAACATACTGAGAGTTTCTGAGGTTGGGATTTCCTAGGTCACTTTAAGCATGCCGCTTTAACTGTGACATTATTATATATTATATTTGAATGATCCCAAACTTCTCTAAACTGTCTGTACGACGGTTCAGTACAAAGTAATGAGAAGAGAGAAATACCTTTATTTGGGTATGTTAGTATTAACTGTTAAAAACATGCACAGATATTGACTCTGTATTAGTCTTAACATTTGTTATTGAAGCTTGAGTGTTTTCAACATGAAAACCATATTCATTTTGTAACATGCATATTCAGCTGTTTTAATTGTGCTTTTCTGATCTAATCTTCTCCACACTTTACCTCTTTACACCCTACCTGAATTCCTTTCAGGCAGGGCTTAGCATTTTAGGAAAACATTTATACCACATTTAACATTGCAATATCCTTGAGGTAAAACCCATTTTATACAAGCCAACCAGGTTGAATGTTATGGACGATGTATTACATTGAGTTGTATCTAAGGACATATCGTGTCATAAATAAATGTAGGCTGCAAAATTGCATGAAGCCAACAGGGCTAAAAAATAACTACTTGCACAAATGCAAAGTACAATTTGAGGGATTTTTTAAAGTAGTTTATTTATTTGTTGCTTATTTATTATGAATTCATAATTTATTTTTCTTTTAATATTACTTGTGTGCCCCTAACTTTTTAGACTGAAGCCCACAGCATGAATTTCCGATCCTACTTGTAGCCCAAAAAAGAAATAAAATCATCTTTTTTTTAATGGAGCAAAGCACACAGAATGTAGCAGGTGGTATTTTTTCGCTTGCTTCGTTTAGGACTCAAGTCTACTTTGGACACAGCCTACTCCTTTGGAAAAAAGTCAGCTTAAAGCCCTGAAAGCCAATAGCTTAATTTCACGACAAAGCGGTGCAATTCGTTCAAATCAATGATCCTTGTTCATTGTCAATTTGTTCTTCCCACTGGGACCATCCATGTTAGAAATGTATGCACTCACGGTATTGTAAGACGCATCGGATAAAAGTGTCCACCAAATGGCATGTATTCTAAGAACCTGCTCAAGAATCCTTATTGGATGTTTTAGATAAGACAGAACCCCCTGTTGTTCCTCAAACTGCTTGGCTGCATTTGCAGGCTGAAACATGATACTACAAATCATAATGACAGGAGAGGAGACTCATACATTTATGCACACACAGAAAATGGACCGTAGACAACACTAAAATAAACACAAACCGGTATAACTGCTAATGGCATGGCAAGTGTTGTATGTGGCAATAAGAAGCTAAAGTCTACCAATGCCAGAGTATGACCCAGTGTATGCTTGTGACGTTCCCATGCCTTAGAGATAGCGCTTGATCTGTACACACTGATACGTGTGAGAAAGAGGTGTCCTTTGACTGCAGTTGTTTCTTCAAATCCATGGACTGATTAATTGGTCTGACAATATCTATATGCCTGATTAAACCTCCAAACCTGCCTGAACCAGAAAGACAAGTTTCCACTCTTCCACTCACTTACATGATGTGCAGTCTTGATGAGCCTCCTGAAATGCTCCTTGATACTGGGCGTATCAGAATCTGAGGGGTTGACCAGGGTGGTGACCTCTGTCGGCCCTATGAAGCTGTGCTGCTGCAGGGGCCATCCCAGGTCCAGGCCTGGGGCATCCAGGTCCTGAGTGTACTGGCCAGTAGGTGTCAGAAGATCCATCGTCCTCCATAGCTCCCTCATGGTATGTCAGCTCTGGCACATTTGTGGACTGGCTCTGGCTGGGACTCTGGATGGTGGACTTTATATGTTCGATCTCGGGCCGTGCCAGAAAGTCAACCACATCGGCCGTCTGGAGGAACTCATAGTAACCCTGTTAAGACAATACAAAATGTCCCTAGTGAGTGAATCCATAATAAACACCATGTCTTGAAGTCTTGTTTACATACAGAACATGAGGGGAGGTCAAAGAACAATACTAATAATATAACAGATATAGCAATGTTGTTCAATTGGTAGCATTGTGCTATCCAGTGTATAGTGCAGATTGGTCCAGACTGAACAGGCTGAATGAATGGTTTCAACATCTTTGGCTACCTATACCAGATGCAATAATATTACCTGGACATCATCTTCAATCAGCGCATCGATGGCCAGGCGGTACTCCTCACGGTAGTGTGGGGGCAGGTAGTTGGGGTCGAGAGGATTGTCGCCGACTGACGAACTTTGAGATCGGTGCGCCATGGTTGGAAGAGAGGTGGTCGCAGGTCAGAGTGCAGGGGGTGCCGTCAATTCAAACCTAGAGAGCAAAAACAAATGAGTCTCTAGTAATGACTACTTACAAACTGTAAATGCGGATATGGAAATAGAGAAGGAGAATATTAAAATATAAAAAGGTCACAGGATGGTATTATGGTCTAGTAAACATAATAGATGAGATGGTTTGATAGAACATACTCATTTCACCACACCTGAAATTATTTGAATAAGAAATAAAGATGTACCAAGCAACGACTTGGTTCGTAACTGGAGGGGATCAATAAGCAAGCTGTTACTTGTGTGATTCATGTGCTGCAATGTGCAGTGCAAAAAGGATCTTCAGTAGAAAGAGTGAATTAAACAATAACAGTGGTTATTGTTGAATGTAAATAGTTTTTAACCTTGGCAAACCTATGACTAAATTTCCATTCTACCGTATCATACACTGTTACTAAAGACTACGAAAAGGGATGCAAGAGGAGTCAAAAGAGTGTCCTTACCTCTTAAACAAAGCAGGCATTGTTGTAGAGGCAAAATCAGTCAGTATTAAGATAACATGGGTCATTGTAGCACACCTAGCTCCACACAATGCCGCATACGTATACAATAATAGAAGGATACTATGTCATTTCTAAAACTACAACACTTAGGTGACTGTACAGATACACACTTTGTAGAAAATATCCAACTTTTGCTTATTCACATTCCTTATGGATATATTTAGCCAACACATTCCCTCTAGCATTGCTCAGCAATGTTGTTTTGTACATGCCATCATAATCTTGCCAAATAATCAACATAATCAATTATGTCGTCTTTGTATTCATTTTTTATGCAGAAAACCTTCACATGAGCAGCTGTTAATTACTATATGACTATACTACTATATGTACTATAGTATTACACACACTGTAATATTATACACCCTGTTCTAATCTGTACACATCAACATTGTACAAGTTAACCTTGTGAAATCACTAATGATTAGCAAAAATTCAATCAGGCACATTGGCTTACGACAGATAAAGGTCAGAGGAGGGGAAATTCATGGGACAGGACACATTCAATGGTGAGGGGAAGACAAAGGACAAAGCGCAGGGAAAACATCGAGAAAGGTGAGACAGCTGGGGCTGTAAAGCTGTCAGGACAGGTTTTCTCATATTTCTGTTGAGTAAACTTGTCATGCAGGCGTTTCGTGCTTTCAATTGCTATTCATCTGTACTCATCTGATTCTGCAGTGTGTGGCACAAGAACTAAAATAGATTTATGCGAAGGAATTTCATTATTTTCACAAATTCCCATGGGAAAATGACTGATAGTATTAGGTGAAGTGACATATGAATGTGCATGTATGCTCCACAGAACATTGCAGCGTGTAATAACAGATAATAGTTACTCTGACTGCTACTTAGCACTTACAGTCTATCTGACTGCAGGAATGAAGAAAATGCATGAACAGGCAGTGAAATGTGAAGGGTGTGTATGGGCCTAGGTGGTCAGAATGGGCGAGTGAGTAGTGGTACTCTAACATGCAACATGTATTCCACGTGTTAAAGAAATCTGTAATGACTGGAAAGGCTTCTGGCGTCAAACTCATTTGTAATGAGGGGAAAGGCTTCTGTGTCCAACCTCGCGGTCAAAGGGGAAGCACTGTTGTATGAGTCACAGCCTAGCCTATCCTCAGGCTACATTGCTATATGCCTCTGATTCATCTGCTAGCATGTTGGCTAACATCCTGGTGCCTGACTCGCTTTCTACCCCTTAAATACATGTTGTGGTATGCTGTGCCGATTTCAGAGGAAAGTTCCATGGTGGAATAAAACCAGCCATCTGCAGACCATATTCTTGAAGTAACGAATATGGCGAGCATCAGAATTGAATCATTAGCAACAAACTTGACCCACATGATTTGTGCTGATTTAACAGGACTTAGTGTACCTTTGCAAGCAAAACAACAAGCTCAGTGACAGGGATGTGTCCTCACAGATAATATGTAAAGAATGTCCCTTGTCATGAGTGTAAATCTTACAGGTAAACAATCACAGTGGAGTGCTTATCTCACTGAAGTCAACAGTCATCTTTAACTGTAAATGCATTTGTCTCACGCTAGTGTGTCAAATGCTGAAAGGCTAGTTTAGCAAGACTCTATTGGGGTGGGCACCAAACTTTCTTCTGTACTGACCATTATTCTGACCATTGTTCTGAAACGTTTATCAGTTGGAACACACCCTTTTTGATAGCAACCCAACGGCACACAAACACATGGACACTTGCGTGAAGACTCACCAGTATCAACAGAGCAGCAGTCAAATGATGGCAAAGCATGTTGATAGCAGACTGATCAGTTTGGTATCCAAACACAACGGATATGCTTTGTAGCCATGGCAACTGGGTTTCAAATGAATGACAATGCTGTGAGATGCATGGTGATAGGGATCACTCTTTCTCCTCTTTCAGATAATACCATGTGTTTCCCTAGGGGGGGGGGGGCGGTGGCTGGGTGGAGTACTTAAATTTAACATAGTCAATTTAACCCACCAAACATTTTACAATCTCAGTAATCAAAGTCAAAGTTAGTAATCTAAGCGTTCATCAAGTGTTTTCTTCAGGGAGCATAAATCCTCAATGCTTGAATTACTGTCCTAAATCGCAACAGATCAACTCAAGAGCAAAGGGTTTGCGGCAACCACACCAGTCAAAACATACAATAGCCAAACGAGAAACATAAAAAACTTTCTCAACTTCTTTCTCTTAATATGTGCTTCTCTCTTCCACACACACACACACCCATGTTGCTTACCACACCTTGCTGAATAAACAGTGGTATTACCTATTGGCCATATTCCACCAGTCCAGGTGTACTGTTGAATTATTCTGTATATGAGTACTGTGATTAAGAAAACACTGCGAAAACAGGTTTGGATGGGTGAAACTGAAGCACGTTGGTGTTGGGACCTTTTAGTAACTGTTAATTATAAACACTGAGAAAAGACTGTAGACAGGACGAATCATCACCTCCTTGTATCTCCCTCTGTCTCCACACCAGTACAATAACCTGAATGGCAACTACATAACTAGCCAAAAGCCAAAGCCAGAAGCCTCTAATTAGAAAAGCATGGAGACAAAGGGTTTTGTGAACAGGTGACTTCTATAATAGAAGGCATTTTTTAAATGATCTTAATTGACAGCTGTGTGCTGTCACCACAACTGAATTAAAAACGTGATAATAGCGTGTGTTTTTGAGCCAAGTGTCGTGTGAAGATGTTTGATACATAATGATGTTATTTTCAGCTCGATGTGAGCTGTTTCAGCTAGACGTGCGAGCATTCATCCAAACGGTATTGCTTGTTGTAACTTGCTAATTGCCTGCTATGACCTTTAGTTGTATGAATAGGTGACACAATATAGGCCTAGGTCGTTTGATTCATTTTACATTGTATGCAAAAAAATGTTCGTTAAAAATAAAATGGACATAGGCCTACTTACTATATGTTGCACCACAACCAGAAACGCCGACGACTATTTCTATAGAATTGTTTCACGCGTTACTTTTGCGCTTAACACAAAAGTAACGCGTGAAACAATTATGCAATGGTGGACTTCAGGTGTCTGCACTATAGATATAGAGTAGAATAGAACCGACCCGGTTGGGATACGATAAGGGCCGACAATACAAAACGAGTGAGCAAATATAAAAATAATTCAAGTGAGGTTGAATCGTCTCACCTCCGCCGAAAGCGTCTCGGAGTCGGAGTCTTCCTGGTCCGCTGCTCCGCGGTCCGCGTCTGGATCCGGCTACGAGTCGTCCTGCCCCGCGTACATTCCCAGCCTATGAGACCCCCTATGAGGAGGACCCCCCCACACACACACACTTGGCGACACGTCGTGGGACCTGTGGGACTTGCGGGTCCGCGTCCTGGGCCGATCTCTGCCGTCTCCACACCAGTAGCCAGTAAGGGGAAAAAAACGTAAATGATTACTTCAGCGGCAAGGTTTCCCATCGCGCGAGACTCCTCCCTCTTTTTCCCTCCTTGATTACTGACTTCCCAACTCTATTGGAAGTTCACTTCGAGGGGCATATTTAAAAATAAAAGCGGCTGAGCAAAAAAACAGTTGAGAAAAAAAACAACTTACAAACTCATCCTCAAACTCATCCTCATCCTCATCCTCATCATCATCATCATCATCATCATCATCACCAACAACAAACAACATACCGACAGGCCTGTTTGACGTCGATATCCAAGGGGGGTTCCTCGCAACTTCATTGTCTTTGGAGATTTCTTTTTTTTTTTTAGTATTCCGTGGAGGAGATGACTCACACACACGCACACACACACACACACTCACACACGCACGCGCACGCTAATGGCTGCAGGAATCATAGAGGCCGTTGTTCCCCCTACTTCACATGGACCCCTGGTGTAATGCAAAGTGTTGTAAATGTTTGGCTTGGGAGTTACACACTTTTTCCATTTTCTCTCTTGCTTTGCTATACAGGGTTACTATACATCTCATGGTGGTAATGACATGGTGTCAGTCATTACAGATGTACAATTCACATAGACATGATTCGAGTAAAAGAACATGCCATTGATATGGCATGTTTTCTGAGCGGTGCCCTTTGTTCTGTCCGTTTATCAGTTGGAACGCACCCTTTTTACAGCCTGTGATAGCAACCCAACGGCACACAAACACATGGACACTTGAATGAAGACTTAAGTCAGGGCGTGTCTGAAGTTTGGACAGGAAAGGACACATAGGCCTACTCATGTACAGGCAAACGTGGCACAGCCACACATAGCCTAAACCACACATGGAAAAAACACCCAAGTGAAATAAATAGAGGCTATAAGATCCCTTTTAGATGCAATGCGAGAGTCTTCAAGTTATTTTTGATGGCATTACTAGTAGGCTATGCTCGCCATGCTGGTGTGTGCCGGTACAGAGGCTGGAAACAAGGGTGCGGCATTAGTAGGAATGTGCTCAGGGCGTCCGACCACACCCAGCACCTCCTCCACCACTTCTCTCACCGGTTTCAGCTCTCTTGGAGTCACCTGGCAGCCTACACAATCAGGTTTGGGCCTGTGTTGAGGTGACAGATAAATCCTGGCCTAGATTCTGGCTTCTTAAAACAAAGCAATGGAACAGAGTACCTCAGTGCAACCAAGAGGTCGTTTGTACTGTTCGCTCAGTTTCTCTTGCTCTCCGTCACAGGGCTGTATCTTTTGTCTGGCCCCCTGGGTTTTCCCAGCATGCTTTGCTCATGGTGTCATGTCACACCTGAGTATAAGGTGACTCCATAGAGCCTGGGACTGGGAGGTCATCTTTACACTGCTGTGTGGGCGAGCCCACACACACAAATGCACGTACTAACACATTCACAGACACACACACACACACACACACACACACACGTACATATATACAAACACACACACAATTTGAGTGTTGCTTTGCATAGTGCTCATCAGCTACATTTATTAACTAGTAATTTAAGAATAGTTTCACAACATTGTCCACACCTAAATAATATAATAACATGCATAACCTATTACAATATCTAATTCCTTACTTCTCTCTGTGGGTAAGTAGGCTAGATATACTAATGGCTGCATTTTGAGTTGGGTTGTAAAGACAGGAAACGCCAGACACCATGTGTTGTTACAATCATAACCCGATATTAAACAGGCACAGTAGGGGATTAAACACTGAGTGGACATACAACATCTTTATTTTTTACAGACTGTTTGTTTGTGTGTCTACCCGCTCAAAAAACAACTGCTTCATACTTGTCACGTGTAATGTCATGCCGATTCTATAATTAGGATCATGGAATGGAGGTTGTTCGCCAAGAAACAAATTGTTTTTAAAAAATGCTATAAATGTAGGCTAAATAGAAGTGAACAATCACTTACTTCATACTTCTCGTCATGTTGTGCTTATTCTGTAATGACCATGGAATGAAGGTGGTGTTTATCTACTATAGCGTATAGAATATTTTTGTAAATTGACATATTCAATCATGAGCTTTGCAGTGAGTTATACACATATTATAAAATACATTTTATTATTTACTAGTAAAACAGTGAACAGTGAACTAGTAAAACAGAGTCATACTGTAAACTTATAGTTGATACTGAAACATTGTTGTGTTCTGAGAATACACAAATGTTACATATTTTGGTCAAAGTAATTGCACTGATACTGTAAGTAAAATGAAAAACACAACTGTAAAAAAATGTTTAGACTGTCTTTCAGGGGATGTAATGATAAAATCAGTGCACATAAAGGTAACAAAGCAAATATGTACTGTATTTGTTACTGTCATACAGTAAAATGTTCAGCTGACTGAACTGACTGCAAAAAAAAGTTTTTTTCCCCTCTTCCTCTTCCTCCTCCTCTTGCTTTTCCTATTCCGCTCTGTTCTCCAAGTTGCTCCATTTTTTCCCAGGAGGCCTCTTATACAGTATGCTCTGACACATGATTGAAGTGTTTTGCCAATTGAGTTTGAACAGGTGAGAAGTCAGACTAATTGGTAATTAGATGTGGCATTTTGAAGGCAAGTGTTTTCCAGGTGAAAAACCAGCAAAGTGTGCTAAATGATGTGATTTGTGCTTTTGCAAAAAATTAGATTTAGCATTTGTGAAAACCATGGCATTGTGCTTAGAGCTGAGCAGTCTGGGATCTTGCTGTTGATACATGAGCTTCAAGTTGTCAGAATTGTGTGCATGGTTCCATTTTTTGTGTGTATACAATGGAGAAAAGCTGTAATACATAAGCTCAAAGATTCGTTTTGCAGCACTAACTCCCCAGGTCCTGAAATGGATGTAGACCTGACTACACGGTGCCCTCTAGCGGCAGGAAGGGTTTCTCGTTGATATACGCGAGTCTATTCTATACACTCTATTCCAGCGGTTCCCAAACTTTTTTCCTGCGCACCCTACATCCCAACCGGGTTGGCGCACCCCCAATCGCCACAACAAAACGCAACAAAGCTTTGTTTTATCGCCATATAAAGACTCATGTTTATGACTAACAGACTAACAACTTTATCAAAAGACGTCCCACTTGACACTTTACCTGATTTCAGCCAGTTAAGCATATTTATATATAATATATAAGGAATGAATGAAACGAGTTGGCGCGCATATAGCCTAGCCTGCAGTGCGTAGCAGAAGAGAGCAGTGCGTAGAAGAAGACACTGTCTTCTACGTTTCTATCAAAAACTAAGAAATTATAGTTTTTTTTATTTAAAATAAAAGGGATTACAAAGGAAATGTTTACTGTTCATGTTTTTTTATTGTGTGGAAAAATCCCACTTAACACCAGACCGCCATTACATTTTTCCTCTCGCGCACCCCCTGGTGGCAGCTCTGGTGCCAGCGCACCACACTTTGGGAATCCCTGCTCTATTCAATGTATATTGATATTGTTTGTAAATATATAGGCATACATATTTTCATTGAAAACATCAATTGATTTATCAATTTATTCATCAATTTATTTAAACGTTGCTATGAAACTGACGCAAGGGATTTAGTATGTGTGTTTGTGTTTGGTGAATAGAAATTGAAAGTGAATCGTAAGTTTCGTTTTCCCTTCCTCGTAGGTGGGAAGGACAGTATAAATACGATTACATCATCAGCCACACTTCAGCGACTAGTTATTTAAGGATAGTGTAAAAACATTGTCCTCACCTAGATAAGATAGTTGCACTCATAACGTATAACAATATATCATTATGTCATCATCAATCTCTGGTGGTCTTTAATAATAACACTTGATGTGCGGTGCCCTCTAGCGGCAGCAAGTGGTTCTTGTTGATACCTAGATTGTGTTCTACACGCTATTCAATTTATATAGGCATATGTTATGTTATTGTAAATGCACATATAACAACGTACCCCCCCCCCCCCCCCCCCCCAAAAAAAAAGTTACCAAGTATGCAAATAGCTAGGCCTGCATAGTTTCATTGAAAACAAACATTGTTTTTTTATTTCTTGGCTTACATTAATTTATTTATCAAATTATTTTAACATTCATGAAAACATGAATAATTTTACAAAACGTTGCTATGAAACAAATACAACGGATTTGCCATTAAGCATGCCAGGGTGTGTATTTGTGTGTGTGTGTGTGTGTGTGTGTGTGTGTGTGTGTGTGTGTGTGTGTGTGTGTGTGTGTGTGTGTGTGTGTGTGTGTTGTATTTGTTGACACTGCCTACATAGGCCGTTGGACGAACAGATGTGATATGCCTTACCTGTGGCTGTAAGTTACTTCTTCTCTTTCCATCCTTTATTGATAATACTTGCTAAAAAATAACAAAACAGCAATGTGTTGCATGATGCACGACATGACAATGTAACCACACACACACACACACACACACACACACACACACACACACACACTAGTAGAGAGCCTACAGTGTTAACACGGATGTATTGGCTTATCTTTGATGGTTTTTTTGGTGTCGGATCATACTATGTATGGTATTGCCATAAGTGACACACACCACAGGGGGTTGGCAATGTTTATCACGGGTTTGGTGAATTGGGGGATAGGCGTGACCTACTGCGTTAGGTTTCGTTTTCCCAGCCTCACCGCACGGCTATAAAAGCCTGGTGTCTGGGCGGTGCTGCCACACATCCCAGCTGATACACACACAGCTGTACTGGTACTACTGGTGACCCCCAACCCCTCCGAGGAAAGTAGAGCTATCAGCCGCAATGCATAGGTCTAAGGCTACAGGTAAGCGTCAATATGGGGAAAAAAAAAGTTAAGTTAAAATTTTTAAAATTTTAAAATGTTAAAAAGAAAAATGCATACCACAGCCTAACTATTGATGACCATCTCATCATCCTGGGCTGTCTTTTCCTCCTACGTGGAAAGGGTGGCTCCCGTCGTTGTGGAAGAATACCTTTGAAAGCGTGTTGGACCAGGAGCTGGATAATGGAGACGATTGGACTCTGGGCTTCAACTACGGACAGACGGACCAAATCAGCCAACAGGACCGCAAGTTAGGATGGAAAGTCACTACATATTGCGCCTACGGAAAGTAAGTCGCGTGGTAGTCGTGTCACAGATAGAAAATGGTTCAAAGGCTAAATTAAAACCGAGCATAGTATAACACAAATATGAATGATGAAATTAAATTATGGAATGGATTGTTTTTGTTTGTTATGCAAATGATTACAGGCTGGGAAATAGTGGCACCTTGTGCTGAATAATGGTACTGCGTCTTACTACTGCGCAGCTGGGGGAGATTGTAACCTGTCACAAGTCACAGATGCGATCATGCGACTTGCGAAAACCCAACAAACACCTCCCACACACTAAAGAAATTTAAAAAAAACACGTCCCAGAGTAGGGAACCAATTCTGTCTGAAAAGTACAACTTTTAGCTCGCACTACTTTGTGTGTTCCTGGAAACAAACGACACATGACCGGAGAAATGGGTCTGACTAATGCCTAATGTCAGTTAACATGAGATTCATAGGGAATGCGGAAGTTACATTATTACTCCGGTACATACGTAACGACATGGCAACGTTACCTTACTCCAGTAAATAGAGACGATCTTAGTAAGATATGGCAACGTTACCTTATTACTCCAGTAAATAGAGACGATCTTTAGTAACGACCTGGCAACGTTACCTTATTACTCCAGTAAATAGCGACGACCTTAGTAACGACATGGCAACGTTACTTTATTACTCCAGTAAATAGAGACGATCTTTAGTAACGACATGGCAACGTTACCTTATTACTCCAGTAAATAGAGACGACCTTAGTAACGACATGGCAACGTTACTTTATTACTCCAGTAAATAGAGACGACCTTAGTAACGACATGGCAACGTTACTTTATTACTCCAGTAAATAGAGACGACCTTAGTAACGACATGGCAATGTTACCTTCTTACTCCAGTAATTACAATTACATTTTTGTGCAAAATTGCCATCTGTTTGGGTAGAAGGTTCTCATTTCCATTGTTCTGATGAGCAGCATCTCCAGTTGTTTGGCTAGCATGCTGAGGTGCTGCAGGTGCAGTCGTTGGCAGGCCTTTTACAGATGCTGGACCAAAGAAAGAGGTCACTTTTGGGAGACTATTTAGACGTTCTGTTTTGTTGGCAAATATTTTCCGTTTTTCAGAACCTCTAGGATAGGTGCGATTCATTTTCCTCTCATTAAGGACCGTTGCTAGATGCTGTATTAGGTCAAGTTCAGTGAAGTCAAGTTCAACAGATGTTTTGTTTTGAATATTGTAGCGTCCTGGAGGTGCCCCGTCTCCATACCTCCCAGCATGCTTTGAGAGACTGTTAACTCTCTAACCCTTTTTCTGTTCTTTTTCTTGTTATTCATGCACTGTTGTAGGATTATTTAACGCTAAATAATTGTTTATAGAGATTCTTTTAATTATGTGTATTTGCTTTAGTTTGAGAATTGTTTGAGAAAAATAATGCATACCTCTCCAGCCAGTAAGAATGGAGTATTCACCCGGGCCATGGTATAAGTAATAATAATTGACTTCAATCATTCCACCCAGGTTTGCTTGTAGTCAGTGCTCCAGGAGTTGGGGCTCGGCCAAGGTGACGCTGGTGTTTCGGTACCGCCTCCGCAGAAACGTGGAACGAGGGACGGTGATCCTACGGCCTTTCGGACAAGCTTGTCAGTCCTGCAATGCTGACTTCTACATGCCTGGGTTTTCCGAAGAAGAGGTGGAAAAAGCACTGCTGCACGTGTTCAAGAAGATCCGGAAAAACTGTTACGGAGAGGTACAAGAAGACGTGCATGACCAAAGGCCAGAGTTAATGAAGAAGACCAAACCACATGTAACTTCACTCTGTGAGGCCTGCCAAGATGGCACATGTTGCATAGCAGACGAATAAAACGTTTGTGTGTGTGTGTGTGTGTGTGTGTGTGTGTGTGTGTGTGTGTGTGTGTGTGTGTGTGTGTGTGTGTCATAAGCAAATCCCTTTTTTCTACAATGTTAGATACGTGTAATTACGACCAAAAATGGGGCATAAAATGCCAGCCTACCGTTATTTTTCCTCATTTAAGAAAGGACTAATAACATCTATTTCATACCTCTCCGCTGAGCCAGTGTGTGTGAGCGTTCTGGCGCATACTGGCTGCTGTGCATCACCCAAGTGGGTGCTACACACTGGTAGTGGATAAGGTGTCATATCCCCCCCCCCCCCCACACACACACACAAACTATGTAAAGCGCTTTGGGTGTCTTGAAAAGCGCTATATAAATGCAATTAATTATTATTATTATTATCTACTTGCATTTTTGGTGTGGTGTATTAACATATACCAAGACCACCTGTTCTGCTATGGGTTTGCATAAAAGTTTCCGTTTTGAAGTGGTATTGTAATGTTTTATTCCAGCTGTTGGGTCTTACTGGATATTACAGCCAGATTTAATTTCTTGTTTCTTGCTTCTTGCTTCATGTAGTTTACTTCATATAGATTTTGCAAAAAGTTGAGCCATCATTTTGTTATGCAATATAGGCCTACTTGACTGAAGTAGGCTATTATTGTCACATATCTTTTGATCTCCCCAAATATATGCTTGAATCAGTTTGTTTTCGTTTTTGCATTCATCTTTAGCCTACTATTTTGCAGATGCTTTAAACCAAAATGACTTGCAGTGAATGAAGGTCATAAATAAGAGGTGGTGAGGTGTCTTGCTCAAGGACGCCGACAGGTAGATTGTGGATATTGGGATTTGAACCCAGACCCTTTTGGCTGGGAGTCAAACACCCTATAACCTCTGACTAGACAACCCCCCCCTGCCTCGCCTCTGTGGCGACAGTATTTATACAACAGGATATACAGGGGAAATTTACAACTGCTATCTTAGTAAACGTCCTCCTTTCTGAAGATGTTCCGGTTTCCAAGACTTATCAACTTAACTTCCTGTATGAACTGTCCTCCATGAAGATACTCTATGCACGAGAAAAAAACATGTGTTTAAGAGGAACCAAATCACGCATGCAAAACAGAGACTAACTCAAAGATAGCCCTATTAACGCACATCTTCATTGGCAGTGAGCAGTACATTATCACAGGACTGTGCAGGTATGAGAGAGATGTGACGCCTCCAGGTCAGCTCGGTACTGCAGGCGTCGCCGCTTCTCCTGCCAAACCCAGACAGCCTCCTCGGTCGATGACCTCCAGGTCTATCAATATGAACCAGTGGCGGTTCTAGACCAGTTTTAATGGGGGGGCCAGGTTGGGGCCGGCTTTTGTGTTAGAGGGGCACACCATCATTTTATTATTGACGCAGACTCCTCGTTCGGGGGGGCCAGAGGGGGGTCCGGACTCAGAGTTACGGGGGCACTGGCCCCCGCTGGCCCCCCCTAGAACCGCCACTGATATGAACCGTACATGGATAACGGTGCCTGTTCAAGACACAGAATATGAGTGATTATTACTGTTGTACCGATGTGAATTTTGTGTTGAATGTTTTTAAAATGAGGCTTTCATCATGTACGCGTGTACGTATTAGGCCTACTTAAATTGAAATAGGCTATAGGGTCCCTAAATAGACTTCAATCTGCTTTTTTCAGAATGATATTAATTGTATTAACATCAATGACATTTATGAACTGAAAATATTGCGTCTATACATTGTTGTCTATACACAGTATAGACAACCTCCTCAACAAACATCCACAAGATGAATCGTATCGAGGAGCTGTTGCGCCCAGCGGCCTGCAGAGGGCGGTGTTTGATACAATATGTCCACCGTAAAATCAGCGCTTCATCTGTGGGTCGCTCTTCTCCCCTTTTCCCCTTTTGTCTTCACCACAGACCAGTCTCTGGAGCCATGGCATTGCCCTGGCGGCTCAAATAAAGACATTCCTACTGTTTTGGCAGTCTTCTGGGAACCCTTTATTGTCCATTTATCCTGTGTGTCCGCCCTAGAAGGACTTTTCCAATTGGTTTTGTAGTACAGCCTGAAGAAAAACCCTCTTTATATCGACCAACATCGCTTATTAGACCTACCATAACCTATTTTATATGGTTGTTGAATCCCATTTGAGAAATTGGTATTTGAGAATACCAATTGACTTCAGGTGTTCTGTTTCGACACACAGAGGCATGTTGGATATATTTATCATGATGTATCAGTAAAAGTATAGGTCAATCAGATTGGAGGCCTGGGAGTTCACCTCAGACACAGAATTGATCAGGGCAACGGATACATGCATCTCAACTCTCACATTCATCTCGGCCTTTAGGTGGTATTGAAAAAAAAGCCATATACCATATACTTCTTAAAGGGGGCTGTCCCCCCCGCTCTCGCATGCCGAGTTACTTCAAGGCCGTATGATGAATCATGCTTACCCAACATGCACCTTTTTGATTCTACCCAGCGACGGCCTTCAAGCGGTGCATGTCTGTTCACTAGCTCTCTATCTCCCAGCTGATTGAAGTGCACTCAAGGGTTTCGGGGGCCCTGAGTCTGTCTGCCAACGTTGAGAAGCTCAGTCCAGCCCAGCCTTAATCATTTGACCTAGAGAGTCATATGTGTGCTTCTTCTCTGGGTACCACAGTTCAGTTTTATATATATACAGTATATATATATGCTCACAACACTGAACACACCCATCTTATTAAGCACTCTCTATATCTCTAAGAGACCTAGTAGAATTAGATGAGCTGTTGCGTAACACCATATAGGCCTAAATAATATTTCACTGTATTTCCAAGTATATATATATATATATATTGTATATATGACAAATATTTTATTTTATAAATTTGCAATACAAGGTACAATACAATGAAAATACAACAAAATACAACAATGCAATGAAAATGTAACAATACAATGAGAATACAACAATACAGTGAAAATAAATGATAATATAAGGAAAAGATAGTATTAGAAATAAGAGACATGGTAGAACAGAGATCAGTGTATAGAAGGGTGGATGCTATTTAACAATATTTTTTTAATGATAAGAAAATGGATTAAGGGAATGCTGAGCTAGGTATGTCTTAAGGTTTCTTTTAAACGTGTTCACAGATTGTGATGACCTCAGCTCCTCTGGCAGGCGGGTCCAGAGGCGAGGACCATAGACACTAAAAGCCGCCTAGGTCTCCGTCCTCACCCGGGGAACAACTAAAAGGCCAGAGGACCTGAGTGACCTGGAGGGAGCATACATCAGAAGCATGTCTGACAAGTATTCGGGCGCTAATCCACTGAGTGTTTTGAACACTAATAAGAGGATTTTAAAATCTATTCTAAAACTGACAGGCAACCAATGAAGGGATTTTAGGACAGGTGAGATGTGTGCTCTCCTTCTGGTCTTGGTCAGTACAGTGCTGCTGCATTCTGAATGATCTGTAGCTTATTTATAGCTTTCTTAGGTAAACCAGATAGGAGAGAATTACAGTAATTAAACCTGCTAGTAATAAAAGCATGCATAAGTCTCTCAGTATCTGCCTGGGAGAGAAACGGTTGCACTTTAGCAATATTTCTAAAGGTGATAGATGGCGGCTTGGCTAGGGGCTTGGCGTTTTGTGCCAGGGATTTTAAGTTAGTGCACAGTATCTCTCTCTGGACCTTTGCTCCAATAATTAAGACCTCTGTCTTATCTTTGTTCAATTGCAGGAAATTATGTGACGTCCACATGAACCAGTTTATCAATAGGGCTGATGTCATTGGGTAATAAAGAGATGTAGAGTTGTGTATCATCGGCATAGCTATGAAAACTAATCCCGTGTCCTCTGATGATATTTCCCAGAGGCATCATATAGAGACTGAACAACAGGGGTCCCAGAATGGAGCCTTGAGGAACCCCACTGTTATGCTAGTGTTAGCCGAGGAGTGGTCACCAATAGAGACAAAACAGTCCCTGCCGGACAAATAAGTCTTAAACCAATCGAAAACTGGACCAGAGAGGCCAACACACTTCTGTTGTCAATAAGGATGTCATGATCGACTATATCAAAAGCAGCGCTTAAGTCTAAAAGTACTAGTATTGAGAGTTTCTTGTCATCCATGTTCATTCTCAGGTCATTTACAACTTTAACTAACGCTGTCTCAGTGTGATTAAAAGCCAGATTGAAATTTCTGAAATATACAGTTAAAATGTAGGGCCAGGAGCTGACCTCGGCGCCCTGACCTCATTAAGCCGTCAAAATAAACATTTAATAACTGGTAGGATAGGACGACCGTCTAAGGAAAACAAACATATACAGATAAAATGCAATTTAGTTAAATTAACAAAAACCTGGTGGTTTACTAACAGAAAAGGGTCTATTGGTTAAAGGTAACTTTTTTTTAAAGTAACACTCGCGGTCCTGGTGATTGAGTGACCGTACATAAACTTGTATTTTTTTCAGCCCTTGTTAAAAACAGAAAGAACGAAACAAAAAAAAAAGTGTATTTTCTTCAGCCATTGTTAAAAAAAAAGAAAGAAAGAAAGAAAAAAACTTGTACTTTTTTCAGCCATTGTTAAAAAAAGAAATAAAGAAACAAAAAAAAGTATTTTCTTCAGCCATTGTTTAAAAAAGAAAGAAACAAAAAAGAAAGAAACAAAAAAAAGCCAACAAAAGTTGCTGGCCAAACCGTGTTCAGGGAATAATCCTGGCCACGCCCCCACCCACCAACGCCCCGCCCACAAAAACACGTCATCGTGTTTACCAACAGAAAAGGGCTTAGCGCCACCGTCGCCGATGACCATTTCTATACACATTTCCCCACACTCACGCACGCACACGCACACACACACACACACACACACACACACACAACTACGTGGAAAAACCCTTCAGCCCCTTTCACGAACCAAGCGCGCGCCGCGACAACCGACCGATGATGACGCGGCGCGCGTCGTCTTGTGACAACCTGCGCCGCGCATGCGCAGTCCCGCGCGCTCCCCTTTTTTTTTTTTTTTTTTTTCAGTTGGCAGCAGCAACAACAGAGCAGCAGCGGCAGCAGCGGCGGCGGCGACCATCGCGTCTCGCCCCTGTGCGCCTTCAGCATCATTTCAGCCATGGCCAATGGCTTGTGGGACCACACACACATCACAACACACACATATATACACACACACACACATACAACAACAACACACGCGCATACACAACGGTCCAGTCGGAAAACCCGGATACTAACAGTGATCACATCATCATGGGAGTCGATTTACGCCGACGCTGCTTGGACGCGCAACTAGTGAACAAGTGAGGACGACAGTGTGTGTGTGTGAGTACACGACGGGAATGGGGGGGGATGAAAGGATGAAACCGTTGTCACTGGCATGGCTGTGACTCTTTACATCCACGAGTTGAGGCTAATCTGCTAGCGTCAGTGGGGGGGGGGCGGCTGCTAGCAAACAACCGCAGGTTACCTGGAGTGCTAACGTTTTTTTTTCTCCCCCACCCTCTCCCCCCTCTCCTCCTCCCCTCCACGCTGTTACGTTTGACGTCCGCAGTCGTTTCCCCAGTGTGTGTGTGTGTGTGTGTGTGTGTGTGTGTGTGTGTGTGGTGGTGGGTGGGGGGGGGGGGTTGACATGCCATGTAGTCGTATGGTGTGGGTTGTCACACCACACTGGGGGGGAACAAAGGAGTTAAACTATGGGGTCGCATGGACAGGAAAAAAAAAAAGAAGTAGCCCCCCCCTCCCGTGTGTGTGTGTGTGTGTGTGTCCCAGTGTGTGTCCGTGTGTGTGTGTGTCCCAGTGTGTGTGGTTAGTGTCCCAGTGTGTGTGTGTGTGTCCCTGTGTGTGTTAGTGTCCCAGTGTGTGTGTTGTGTCCCAGTGTGTGTGTGTGTATCCCAGTGTGTGTGTTTTTCAGCGTGTGTGTGTCCCAGTGTGTGTGTTAGTGTGTCCCAGTTTGTGTGTGTGTGTGTGTGTGTGTCCCAGTGTGTGTGTTAGTGTCCCAGTGTGTGTGTGTGTGTGTGTGTCCCAGTGTGTGTGTTAGTGTCCCAGTGTTTGTGTCACTGTCCCTGTGTGTGTTTGTGTGTGTGTGTGTGTGTGTGTGTGTCCCAGTGTGTGTGTGTGTGTGTGTTAGTGTCCCAGTGTGTGTGTGTTAGTGTCCCAGTGTGTGTGTGTGTCCCAGTGTGCGTGTGTGTGTGTGTGTCCCAGTGTGTGTGTCCCTGTGTGTGTGTGTGTGTGTGTGTGTGTCCCAGTGTGTGTGTTTGTGTGTACCTTTATGCTGACACTTTAAAAAAAATATAATAGCCATTTCGCTTGCTTTGAACGAAGTGGCCGTTTGTTTAGGGGTGTGTGTGTGTGTGTGTGTGATGCAACAACTAGCACCCTAATGACACCTTTCTCCCACAGGTGACTCAGTGTGCATATGGCGGCAGTTGTTGTAGTTGGGCGACACGGACGACATACAGTTCATGCGTAACCGAGTTGGACGCACTGTCCGTTCAGCACCGCCCCCCCCCCCCCCCCCCCCCCACACACTCGGTGCCGGTCGGTGCTGGCGTCCGTGTCGGTCCATGTGGACTGACCGCGTTGTGTTTGTACGGATACGTTTCCTTTGAATGTCCGCAATTGGAGGTCGTCCATCGTCGGACGTCGCTCCTTCAGCTGTGGTCATTTTGCGTCTCCCGTTGTAAATATGTTGAAGACGAGAGAAAGAGTGGTGACTTTAGACGCCTGACCCATTACGTTTCTCCAATTTCAAAGGGCGTCCATGTCCAGGCTGTCTGTCCTTATTTAGCACCAGAGAGAAAGTGTGTGTGTGTGTGGGGGGGGGGGGGGGGGGGGGGGGGGGGGGGGGATGGGGGGAGGAGAGAGAGAGAGAGGGAGGGAGATGGTGAGGGAGGGAGGGAGGGTTAGAAAGACAGTGACACAAATGGAGGGGAAATGAACTGGAAGTAAAAGCAGAGAGCCAAGCAGACAGACTGACCTAATAACACGCACACACACACACACACACACACACACACACACAGAGAGCCCACTGCCGATCATCACAGGAGTAAAACTGAAACTATGCTGATGCTGATGATTATTATTGAACCGCACAAGACGGCTGTTTGCTTGTGAGCGGAAACGCAGCCTGCCACCTTGTTGAGATGTTAGCAAGCAGGCTAGTCTGTGGCTAACTGTAGCTAACGGAGCTATAAGAGGCTAACGGAGCTATAAGAGGCCCTTTGTGTCGGCCAGACAGATGGTCATAGAGTGAAGTATGCAGGAATACCCTCGGACAGACCATCTCTCTCTCTGTCTCACGCACACGCACACACACACACACGCACACGCACGCCGTCTCTCACTAACAGACACACGCCACACACACACACACACACACACACACACAGAGGCTCACGGTGTTTCACGAGATGCAGTATGTTGTGTTTACGGGAGACGGAGACGGTTGGCAACCTGTTGGAGTTACAGTTTGTATATGCAACAAATAAAAAGGTGACCAGGCAGCCAGAAGCATGGAAACCACCACTGTGTTTATTTCCCCTCCGAGACAGAAATGTGAGCTTTGGCAGCCGGAGCAGTGATTCTTGTGATTCTCTGGTTGAGAGCCCCAAGAGCCAAGCAAAACAGGTTTGCTGTGGGTAGATTAGCGTCGCATGGTTGAGCACGCCCCCTTTCACAAGACGCATAGCTTCCAAGTATACAGCAGGCAATGCACAAGCACCTCGACGCCATTCCCAACGGTCAGTGTATTGATTGTGCATTATATCAACGGGTCAATAGCTGGAATAATATTTACCTGGCCCTTCGCTCACCTTATTTGTCTCTCCTCTCTCTCTCTCTCTCTCTCTCTCTCTCTCTCTCTCTCTCTCTCTGTCCCCCGCTTTCTCTCTCTCTCTCTCTCTCTCTGTCTCCCGCTTTCTCTCTCTCTCTCTCTCCTCCCGCTTTCTCACTCTCTCCCTCTCTCTCCCCCTCGCGCTCTCTCTTGCTCTCCCTCCCTGTCACACACCTCTTATCTGTTTCCTGGGAGAACGGGAGACCATGCAGCGTATCGAGGCGATCGATGAATGAAGTGATGGATTGAGTCTCTCTCTCTCTCTCTCTCTCTCTCTTTCTCTCTCTCCCCCCCTAACCCCCCCCCCCCCCCCCCCCCCCCCCCCCCTCACTTTTCGATCCAACCGTCCCACGTCCTGTTCTACCTGACTTTCCTTTTCTTTGCTGCTCTATCTCTGTCTCCGTCCTTGTCTCCCATCATACCCTTTTATCCAATTGTCTTGATTGGTTTTTGCCCTGCTGATACGTTTTCTTTCTCCCTCCCTCTCCCTCTCGTCATCCAGTTTACAAGGCAGGGGCGTACAATTAACCATGGCACTCTGAACTCTGACCCTTGGCTGACCTGGCGAGGAGGAGGCGGAGGAGGAGGAGGAAGGAGGCGGTGGCGGCGGCGGTGGTGGAGGAGGAGGACGGAGGTCAGTGACGCAGGAAGGAAGGAAGAAAGGAAGGATAGGAGGCAGGCGGTGTGAGTCGGCCACAGCCCTGCTCCTCAAGCCAGTAGCCAACGCCCCCCTACCCTAGCCTCCATCCACCCCCCCCCCCCCCCCCCCCCCCACAACAGAGGCTGACGTCATGGGAAACACGGCCACCAAGTTCCGCAAGGCCCTGGCGAGCGGAGACGAGGCCCTGGCCTGGCAGCTCTACGAGGGGAACCCCCAGTTCAGGGAGGGCCTGGACCCCAACGCCTCGTACGGCGAGCCGTACCAACACAACACGCCGCTGCATTATGTCTGCCGCCATGCCATGACGCGGCTCCTCAGGTAAGCGCAAGCGCACGCACGCCGCACATACACACACACAGACACAGACACACACACAAAACACACAAACAACCAACACAGATTTTTAAACGTTAAACGAAACATAGCTGTGGAGGAAAAGGATTCAGTATTAGTGAATTATAGTCCAAGATAAAGACATTACAGTAAAATTTCAGTGTCATTATTTTCAAATAGTCCCCTACCCATTAGAAATGATTCTCATGAATTCTAATACTTCAAATCAACGGGGTTGAGTTGTCACCGTAAGACTTGTGTCTTATGGTGTGCATCTTTACACCTTTTGGTATTGCTAATCTATCCAGTGTTTGTCGGAAACACTTAAACTTGACAGTAACGTCACCGAGTATTCAAGAGAAGTCCTGCGTAGTTTAAAAAAGGCACAGCCCTAATTTAAAGTGTCATGATTGTTTGACCACACGGCTATTGATGCCCAGTGTGTGTCAAAAACACTTACCCTTAACAGTACTACCGCCACCGCCGATATACTGAAAATCTGTAAGTCCTGTGTCACTTAAAACAGCCAGAGCTCTATTGTATTACAGTGTCCTGGTTGTTTCACAAGAGGAACAGCATCACGTTAACTGAATCTTTGGATCGGATGTGTGTGGTAACTCTTTCCCACGACACTAGAGGAATCCAACCGCGTTGACAGAAATGACAGACCGACTTAGCGGGTCATGATGTATGTTTGCCTGGGAATCAATATTTTTCTTTTACCACACTTGGCGTGCTGCCTGTGAAGCGGCACCCTACTGTGTGTATGGGGAGCTTGTTTAGAGACTCTCGCTCTCCTGTTGGGTGAGTGGCTATAAACCGTAAATATGTCTAAAATAGGGTGAGCGAGCACATCTCGGAATGGAGAGAGAGAGAGAGAGAGACAACAGGGTTAGAGGGTCTTTTTTCTCCCCCCATAGGGATAATCAGGCTGCTTGCCATGAGCGAGACAGCTGCCTCAGTGACTCAATGGCCTTGCTAACCTCCTCCTCGTCTTCCTCCTCACACGCCTCTCTCTCTCGCTCCTGCCCTTTCTCACATGATTACAGGGAGGCCAGAGGAAGCAGTTTGAAAAGGCCAGTTAATTATCTGTGTGTGCGCGTGCATGTGTGCGTGCGTGTCTGTGTGCGTGCGTGCATGTGTGTTTGCGTATGACTGTTCAAGTGTGTGTGTCTGTGGATCTGTTTGCATGTCAGAGATAGTGTGTGTGTGTGTGTGTGTGTGTGTTAATTGGAGGACCATTTGCGTCCCTTCCTGCTAAGCTGTGACAGGGCCTGAGAGGAGGAGTGGCCAGGAGAGCTGCTGATAACCATCAGAGGAAATGCCTCTTAGTACACACAGTCCGGCTGGACGGAGACAGCGCACACAGATGATTGGGCCAATCACGCACGCACGCACACATGCACACACGCACACACACACACACACACACACACACACACACACACACACACACACACACACACACACACATACGCGCATGCTCTCTCTCATAAACACACACACACAAAGACACACACGCACAGAGACTTGGACAGCAATGTTGCTATTGTCCCTCTTTTATTTTATTTGACCCACATGGTATCGTGTGAAATGATGATGACAAATGAATGTGCCATAATGAATACTGGGTGACCTGACACACACACACACACACACACACAACCACACACACACACACACACACACACACACACACACACACACACACACACACACACACACACACACACACACACACACACGCACACACACACGACAGATGGAAACGTCGGCAACTGGTCTTTTAGCCAACAGTAGCCACAACACGAAAGTGTTACATTCGCTTTGTCTGTGATTTGTATAAAACCAAGCCTGTTTGTTTCTTTTGTGTTGAGTGTAAATCCCAAGAGACAGCACTTTGCTGTCCGTTGGTTCCGGGCTTCGCCACACCAGGCAGGCACTCATTTTCGGAAGTCCAGAGCAAATCTGCACCATTACCCAGCACACACACACACACACACACACATGCAGACACGCACACACACCCCTCCTGGAGGCTCTCTTACTGCATCCTGATCAGATTACACCAGAAGCAGCTGCCCTCGCTGTCTGCTGCTCAGCATCTTGCTTCATGTGGTCTCGTCGGCCTCATGGACTTGTCTTGTAGACCTTGTGTTGGGGTCGCCGGTCCGCAACATATGTTCACTGGGGGGGGGAGGGGGAGGGGGGGGTGAGGAGCTGGAGGACTTAAACCTGTTGTTACGGCAGGTACTGGTGTGATTGTGTAGGCTACTGTTGTGTGTTGTTGTATTGTATTGTATGGGGTGTTGTGTTGTACTGTGTGTGTGTGTGTTGTGTAGGGTACAAATATGGACTGTAGGAAGGTTGGGTGTATGTGTGTTGTTAAGCTACTGGTTTGTGTCTGTGTTGTGTGTGTGCGTTGCCTCAAGTGCTGACAGAAGGAGAGGGTTCGTGGGAGGAGAAGGAAGTAAGGGGAATTAACTGCCACATAGTTGCTTAAAAATAAACTTTGGAGTGTTTCCGAGAAACTTTCCCCGCTTCTGTGTTTTCCACTTCTATCCTGTCTTCCTCTGGGAATTCACTCTTGTCTCCCCCTCCTCCCTCCCCTCTTCCTCTCCTTTCTGCGTCTGGTCTTCGTGTTTCTTTGAGACTTAACGCACCTCGCTTGAACGCAAAATCCATATCACTCTGAAACAGCTCATCGCGACCCGTCTTTACTCTTCTCTCCCAGTGACCCCACGACCCCGTCGACTCAGTCTGTCCGTTAATGACTCCTCAGCTCCTCCTTCCCTCCTTCCTTCCTGCCTGCCAAATAAAGGTCCTTCCTGTTCAGCAAGGAGGGGAACCCCAACAAGCGCAACGTGCACAACGAGACCTGCCTCCACGTGCTGTGCCAGGGCCCGCAGATCCTGCTGCTGCCAGAGGGGGCGCTCTCCCCGCGCCTGGCCCGCCCCCAGAGGGACGAGCAGCGGCGGGCGGACAGTCTGCAGGTACGCCCACAGGCCCACAGCAGCTCACTAGCGGTGCATGGTGTTGGTTGTGTGTATGCTTACACAAGTTTCAAAGGTCAGATAGCAAAGTCCTCGGCAAAACATATCCTATGAGGATCCTCCGAGTATTAATGTGTGTGTGTGTGTCCCACCAGATGATCCTGAGCTGGACGGGGGCGCGGCTCGGCAGGGGCCAGTATGAGAGGGCCAACGTCAACGCCACGGACAACCACCACAGCACCTGCCTTCACTATGCTGCCGCTGCGGGCATGAAGAGCTGTGTGGAGGTGAGAGAGAGAGAGACGGATGGAGGCATGGAGGGACAGAGGGCGAGGGGCATCTGAAAGGGTCAACAACCGTTTAGAGGAAGAGACGTAGGGAGAGACAGCGCGATGTTTGGCTTTCTACCGCTATCCCCTTTGTCTTCTGTTATGCTTCCGTCTTTCTTTCCGTCTTTTCTCTCTTTCTCAATCCATCTGCCCCTATCTCTGTGCATGTGTCTCTCTCTCTGCTCCCCTTCTCTCTGTGTTTTTCCTTCTGCCTTCCTCTCTCCTTTTTTCTCTCTCCACTCGTTTCCTCGACCTTGTCTTTATCTCTATCTCTTAATATCTCCACCATCTCTCTCTCTCTCTCTCTCTCTCGTTCTCTCTCTAGCTGCTGGTGCAGAACCAGGCAGATCTGTTCGTGGAGGACGAGGAGCGCCTGACGCCGTGTGACCACGCCGAGCGCCAGCAGCACACGGAGCTGGCCCTCAGCCTCGAATCCCAGATGGTCTTCTCCTCCTCCAACTCCTCCTCCTCGGCCCAGGAGGCACACGCCGACTCCGGCCTGATACCCAGAAAGGAGGTGAGATTGGGATCCCTCCCCCCCCCACCCCCCCCACCCCCCCCACCCCCCCCACCCCCCCCGCTAAAATCACCAGGAGTGGAGGTGTTGGATTTGTAGTTCTAATCTCTGGGTAGTTTACCTTGTTGTAATTCCTAGCACTAGCTCACACCCTTTAAAGGTCATCTTCGGTCTGTTCTCTGTGTTTTCTTTGGCTGTCTGGTGTTGTCCACTGCCCTATACCGTTCTGACTCAGTTACACAGTTACCACAATACGTTTTTGGCAGTGTGGTGAAAAGGTCAAGTTCTTTATGTCATTGGGTGTAATGATGTTTCAATTGTCCAAAGCCCTTTTGTTGCATTCGGAGAGAATGAAGGTAAAACTTTTAATTGTCTGTAGACCTTGGAATCTGTAGTTTTATTGTGGCTGTTTATTAGCAACCACCGCAATGTGGTCGGCCAGAGGGTTTGCATCTGTCCTCGGCCGGGTTGCTATGGTTTCCAAAAGGCAAAATACAGGGAATCTCATAAATCTTTGAAAAGGTCAGAAAATATTGAGAAATGAGACGGTCCTTTTACAGCAATTTAATGCGATCAAGGTTTTACACACACACACACACACACACACACACACACACACACACACACACACACACACATGCCACATGCCATCCCAGAACACTAATCTATATCTTGTTCGACGTAATACTCCTCCCTCCAATCCAAATGTCTTTTGCCTAAACTGTTCGAACTAATGCATATCGTCACTTGTCTCCCTGTCCGGTGACCCTGTCCACCTCTCTGGTGCCCCCTGCAGCCCTACGAGGGTCTGAAGCTGCAGGACTTGCGACGGCTGAAGGACATGCTGATCGTGGAGACGGCCGACATGTTACAGGCTCCCCTCTTCACAGCGGAGGCACTGCTCAGAGCTCACGGTACTGTGTGTGTGTGTGTGTGTGTGTGTGTGTGTGTGTGTGTGTGTGTGTGTGTGTGTGTGTGTGTGTGTGTGTGTGTGTGTGTGTGTGTGTGTGTGTGTGTGTGTGTGTGTGTGTGTGTGTGTGTGTGTGTGTGTGTGTGTGTGTGTGCGTGCCTGCCTGCCTGCCTGCCTGCCTGCCTGCCTGTTTGTTTGTTTGTATATTTATATATATGTGTGTGTGTGTTTACATTGTGATACATATCTCTCAGACTGGGACAGGGAGAAGCTTCTGGAGGCGTGGATGTCGGACGCGGAGGGCTGCTGCCAGCGGTCGGGCGTGGCCATGCCCACGCCGCCGCCCAGTGGCTACAACGCCTGGGACACCCTGCCCTCCCCCCGCACCCCCAGGACCCCTCGCTCCCCCCTTACCCTTACCCTCACCTCCCCCACGGACAGCTGCCTCACGCCTGGGGAGGAGACCCTGGCCACGGTGAGCAGCGGAGACTTCCTGCCTGTTGGCCAATCACTAGTCTCACTAATCAGACTTTAGGTTACTATCTAAAGTCTGATGGCAGAGGGGCGTTTCACTTTCTTTAGCTTTATTTTTGTTTAGGCCAATCATGTTGCTGGATGCGGGGATCTGTAAGCACGTAATTAGCTATTAACAGCAAACATAAACTCGACCAGCAGTAGTAAACTGTACAAAAGAGTCTGTAAAGGTTTCGAATCAACACAGTGTAGACTGGCCACTGTAGAACTACACTTTTAAAATCTCAGTCTGACGGCTCTGTGCCGTCTCCCCCAGAAGTTCTGCTATAACATAGGACTGCTGAATCTGAGATTAGCCAATCACAGATGGACACCAATAGAGCTGTTGCAGAATGTGGGTTTTTTGTCTTTTTAAAAAAGAAGAGGGAGGATGTTGTTCGTTTTGCACTGGTACCGAAGTGAAGAGCCACAGAAACCAGATGAATTCAAGTGAGAAAAGATTAAATACAGTGTGAAAAGAGCTGTTCGCCCAGCTCAAAAATATGAGCAGAAAGATATTGCAGACACAGGCAGTACTTATTATCGCACCGCGAGAGTGGAGGTAAACACGCCGATGTATTCTTTGGGGACATGCGCTGCTAGCTTATTCCTCTTTAGGTGTGTGCGTGTCAACATTTTCATTGACTCTGCAGGTGTAATCTTATCCATAGTGCTGAGCAACAACAATAGCTTGATAAATGCTGCTAGACTTGTGAGCATGGGTGGTGTAGACTATTACTGATGTGGTGTGTGTGTCGTCTACAGTGTGGGATCTGCCTGTGCTCCATCTCCGTGTTTGAGGACCCAGTGGACATGTCCTGTGACCATGAGTTCTGCCGGGCCTGCTGGGAAGAGTAAGTTTGTGTGGTTGTGTGTGTCTGTCTGCACACATATACCTGTATTTTTCAGTGTGACTTGGTTAGAAGGTTTTTATATACTCCTTTATATGTG
>JAOPHQ010004595.1:0-77500 GCA_030340625.1 Merluccius polli | reverse complement strand
TTCTAGCTGGATGTTAAGCTTTGCAAGGACACCCTCTCCCTAACCCTGTCCCTCAACTGGTAGAGCATGGCGTTAACACTTCCAGGGTTTGGGGGTTCGATTCCCACTGGGACTGCCCTCATGCTAAGAATGCACTTACAGGTATTGTAAGGACACTTTGGATAAAACCGTCCACTCAATGACACGTATAGATAGAGGCACAGAGTAAAGGTCATCTGGGTACCTTTAATTTGCAGTGGCTCTGTCCTGGGCGTGGAACCTTCTCTGATTGGTTGAGCCGGGTAGGCTAACCGGTAGCAATGAGATACCAAGAGCCAATGAGCAAACTGCAAAGTGAAACGTAAAAAGGAGAAGATGAAGCAGTTTGAAGTTGTTGAAGCACATATTTGTACGATCAAGCTATTCCAACAAAACTGCAAGCGCAGCGTAATCACAATCTCTGATCTTGGTTGAGTAAACGCAGTGTGGAGTGCTAGTGAACATATTTACATGAGATGGGAAGTGTTTTGGCTGACACCCATGCTTGTGACTAGGGCACAAAATTAGCACCAGCCACCAGCCAAATGCTAGTAAAATATGCAAAACAGTTGGACAAAATGTAGATTTTGCACCCTGCTTTGTGACACACGTTGGTGCACACGATATGCACACGTTTGCAGTCTTGCAGGCAAATGTCAGGTTTCAGGTGTCGCACAGAATGTTGCTCGGTAGTGTACAATGTCATATTCACACACACACACACACACACACAGCTGTAATCGCACATTAAGACACAGAGAATCGGTTTTCTGAAGTTGGTTTGATGCTGTGTTAAAGGCAGAGAAGAAGCACAAGAGTTTCCAGGAGCTTGACCGCTTCATGCACTACTACACTCGCTTCAAGAACCATGAGCACAGCTACAAGGTAACGCATACACACACACACACACACACACACACACACACACACACACACACACACACACACACACACACACACACACACACACGCGCGCGCGCACACAGACCAAATGAGGTCCATATGCCTTTGTCTGATCAGATGTTTTTGTACAATCCCAGACTGCTATATTTATTTCTCTCTCACTCTTTCTGTCTCTCTCTGTCACTCTCTGTCTCTGTCTCTTTTTCTCTGTCACTCTGTCTCTGTCTCTCACTCTCTCTTTCTGTCTCTGTCTGTCTTTCTTGCTCTCTCTGTCTGTCTCTGTCTCTCTCTCTCTCTTTCTCTCTCTCTCTGTCTGTCTGTCTCTATGTCTCTCTATCAGCTGGAGCAGAAACTGCTGAAAACTGCCAAAGAGAAGATGGAGCAGCTGAGCAGAGCCTTCATCAGCCGTAAGTCCCCTCCTCCCCCACCCCTCTCCCGCCCTCCCTCACCCTGCAGGGAGGTGGTGGAGGAGTGTACACCGAGGCTAGAGACTAATTTCCACCTACGATGGTTATTATTAGGGGTGTGTATCAGGTGAAGTACAGACTGATGGGATCACACTCTTTTCAATTGGTGCAGTGTTGAGCCAGCCAGCTGACAGCATGTAAGTACCAGGCTGCAGTACAATGAAATAAGTACAGTGAGTGTGAAGCGGTCGCCGCCAAATATGGAGTATTGTGGGTTATTCAGCCAGGACGTTGTAGCTCACTCTGGAGGAGTGCAACTACAGTTATTGCAACTACATAAACGATTGTGTTCATGTGAAACACAATCATGTTAAAACACACTTATGTTAAAGTGTTATGTGATACGAGTTATGACAACTACATGTTGTTGTAGGTCTCACACCACCATATAATGTACAACATCCCATCATAGTTGTCATAGCTTGCATTCGCTGCGGTCCCTGCGGTGTGACTTTAGTGTTTGGTTGCAGTTCACGGCTTCTTCAGATGCTGTGCATAAGTCGCATGCCTCAGATGCGCATTCTACCGTGAGCCTCTGGTTAATACAAACAAACACTTTCTTCACACGAGGCCGACCATTGCTGGTAAATACTTAAAGAGACCGCTCACAAACAGATGCTCATAGTTCAGGAATGAATTCCACGAGTTCCACATCTGCACACCGAGTCTTGTTGAGCTCAAGGTGGTTCATCCGGTTTATATGTATATATATAGTAAATCCTACTGGTGCCTGGGTTTGTCCTCTCTTGTATAACTTACAGTAGCTATGTATCCTTGTCTCTTAAGCGCTGTGCTAAAGCAACAAGGATAAGGATTTGTATTTGTCTTTATTTGCATTTTATTTGTGTGTGTTTGTTTGTGTTTGTAAATTTGCATCTTTCCCTGGCGGTGTGCGTGGGTATGTGTGTGCCTGTGTGTGTGTGCATGCATGCGGGCATACAGGTGAGGGAACGCCACCGGACACGCGCTTCATCGAGGACGGCGTGAGCGAGCTGCTGAAGACACGGCGTGTGCTCAAGTGCTCGTACCCCTATGGCTTCTTCCTGCAGCCGGGCAGCACTCAGAAGGAGATCTTTGAGCTCATGCAGGTTAGTCGCGTGCGGGACACACATCCTTCTGTCTTTGCCTGCAATTTTGAATCTATTTGCATTGAGATTGGTGACACAGAAGGACACACACACACTAGTGAGAGAGAGAGAGACAGAGAGAGAGAGAGAGAGAAGATAGATGGATAGTTGAGGGTGTGTTTTGGGCCCTGTCCAGACTGACCTGGAGATGGTGGGGGAGGACCTGGCCCAGAAGGTGAACCGACCCTACCTGAGGACCCCCTGTCATAAGATCACCAGCGCCGCGCGGCTGGTCCAGCAGAAGAGGCAGGAGTTCCTGGCCTCTGTGGCGCGCGGCGTGGCCCCCAACGACTCCCCTGAGGCCCCCCGCAGGAAGTACGTCATTTAGTATGTAAATGTGTTCATTTTTACCAAACAATAATATGACCCATAATAACTTCTTTTTTTTTTTGTATTCTGTTTCAGTTACCCGGGAGGATCTTGGGATTGGGAGTACCTGGGTTTCGCCTCGCCTGAGGTAAGAAGCGATACTCTTTTATTTATTTATTTATTTATTTATTTATTCTTCTCACTCTAACTCTTAGCTTGCGCTTGGTGGTTTACTTTGATGCCCGGCTGACGCTCAGTGACGCACATCTGGTCGGTGAAAAGTTGCAAGCATGGCATAATGTGGCTGTGGCTGTGGCTGACCTAGTCTTGTGTGTTAAGATGCTGACTCGTCACTCCGTACTGGGAGGAGGAGATCCGAGAGAGAGGCAGTCGCAGGTAACACACACACACACACACACACACACACAGAAAACTTGCCCACACATACACACCCGCGTGCACGCACACACACACCAACTGAGAACTATAAATCAAATGAAGTGCACAATTTTCAAATACATGCACTTCCTGTCTGCACAAGCTACTTCTTTGGTTTGTTTTCTAAGCTTGATCGGTATGACAAGCAGACACTAACCCCCCCCCCCCCCCCCCCCCCCCACAGAATCTAGCTATTTTCTAAATACCTTGACATATAACAAATGTCTTCCTTATTTTTCCTCAGGAGTATGCCGACCTCCAGTACCGACGGCGGCATCGGCAGCGTCGCCGTGGTGATATGCTGAGTCTACACAGTCTGCGGAGTGGCAGCAACACGCCGGAGACGGGCCGGAGGAGCGACAGCTCAGGTCAGAAGACGCTAGTTATAAACACACACAGTTATAAGCACGCTAGCTGTAAACACCCTAGCTGTAAACACACTAGCTATAAACATGTTATAAACACGCTGGCTATAAACACGATGGCTATAAACACGCTAGTTATGATTCCTGGCAGACTGCAGGGAAGAGTGTGAAAACTTAACACTATCTTTACCTTTGATATTTTACATTTTCATATTCTAGGCTACGCCTTTATTTATAATTGTTTTCTCTATAGTTTCACTTGAAACTGTTAATGTTACATTACATTACATTACATTTAGCAGACGCTTTTATCCAAAGCGACTTAATGTTCATTTTGCACTAAAGTTCTCAATGAGAAAATACTCAGTATTTTTTCATTTGTGAAGTATTTGAGTATACAAAATAGGCTTTACCATGTGGTTATTTTATATAGACTCTTTATTTATTGAATTACCAGAAAACATGTTATATCTATATGATGCTATATGATGCATTAGATTTTCGAAATATTAAATGACCTTTATCAGGATGGAAGATTTTTGCAGTGCATGCGGTGGTACGGGTGGGTTCATGTTGGGGCTGATGGGTTTGTGGGACCGCTCTTATTCCAGAGGGACTGGAGAGGAGCGAGAGCCGGAGACGAGTCCTGGGCTCCCTGGACGACGAGGACCCCAACATCCTGCTGGCCATCCAGCTCTCCCTGCAGGAGTCCCGCCGCAGGGAGAGGGGCCCCCTGGAGGGGGGAGGGGAGCGGGGAGGAGGAGGAGGAGGGGAGGAGGAGGAGGAGCAGCAGCAGGACCTGGATGTCAGGAGGATGGTGATGGAGGGAGGACAGGACATCCGGCTGGGTCTTGGGGTGAGCCTGGCGGGCATGCTCTCCGCCTCCGACGGCCTCCTCGAGGCTGACGGGGCGCTGGGACCCCCCCGGGGCCCCCCCGCCTACCCCGCCTCCCGCCTCAGCGCCCCCCGCCCCCCAACCAGGACAGACTCCGCCCACCAGCTGCCCCCCTCCTCCTCCTCCTCCTCTAACCCCCTGCCTCTCCCCCCGCCCCCCCCTGCCCTGTGTGCTGAGCTGCTGGAGCTGGGGAACTTGAGCACTCCCTACTCCGCGCACGGTCAGGCTGGTCCGCCGCCACCGCCGCCCTTGCATCACGCGCGCGACCACTGCGAGTCGGCCATCGGCCCCAACGCAGTGACCGTCCGGCATCTGCTCGACCGCATGGCCGCCGCCGCGGGTCCTGGCGGCGGCTGCCAAGAGCAGACCTACCGCCTGGTAGCAGGCGACCACCCCGAACGCACCTCCGCCGGCTCGTGCACTCCCAAGCGCGCCGCCCCCGGCGTGCCGGAACGCCTCCCCGCCGCGGCCGCTCGCCCCCCCGCCCAGCTGTGCCTCCCCTCCCCGGACATGGAGCCGGACCTCCTGGTGTCCCCCGTCATCCCCCCGGGGAGGGCCTTCACGCCGAGCGACCCCCAGAGCTTGGAGCCCCTGGACCCGGAGGCGGGGGTCCAGCTGCTGGACAACATCATGGCCTGGTTCAACCACAACATCAGCCCCCAGAGCCTGGCTCTCATCCCCTCCCCCCCCACCACCGAGACGGAGTCCTCCCCAGACACGCTCACCGAGCCCAGCTTGGAGAGGCACGCCTCCAGGGGCGCCGCCCTGGCCCCCGTCTGGCAGCCCCTGGAGGGTGAGCCCGAGGCGGGGAAAAGCGCGGCGAACGCCGCCCTTGGGGCCGCCGGGGCCACAGGAGTCCCGGAGGCCTTAAGGCCCGACACGCTGGAGCTTGACCTGGACCTGGACCTGGAGCTAGAGTTGGAGAACAGGAAGGCCGGCGTAGAGGGTCAGGGGGGCGTGGAGGGCGGAGAGGTGGCATGCGAGGGGGACCCGCCGCTGGACGAAGCAGGCCCTCTCCCGTGCCCCCCCGCCGGCTGCGAAGACGACTCTGCCGCTCCCACAGCTCCCACTAGTGAGACAGACTCAGACTTAGACCCCACCCACCGGATAGGGGAGGAACAATCACCTGAAGAGTGGGAGGAGCAAGTCCATTTAGTGTGATATCGAAGGATTACGTTAAGTAGACAAGAAGAGAAGGATAGCCTAGGGTGAAATGTATTTGGAGCGGTTAGAAAATCTCAAATGTGACACTGGCAGAATGAGATGTGGAAGTAGGAAATGATTCGATGGAGGGCTGCAACGATTAGTTGATTAATCGATAAGTCGACAGAAATGTAATGGAATCACATTTTTTATAATCGGTTAATCGTTTAGGTCATTTATCAAGGACAAATACCAAACATTTGTGGCTTGATGCGACAGAAATTCAGATGATTTGTTCATGGATCATTATAAAATGAATACTAGTTTTTCTGCTTGTCAGATTAAGCAAGCAAATTTAAGAAGATCACTTTGAACTCTGGTAACTTGTGATAGCATTTGCTATTATTTATGACATTTTCTAGACTATCGATTAATTGGAAAATGTATCGTTAGATCAATCGACTATGAAAATAATCGTTAGTTGCAGCCCGAGTTCGATGGAAAAAAAGAAAGGAGATTGTTATTTTTAAGTGTTTCATGTTTGTGTTGCGCTCCGTCAGGTAAAGACTGCGTGGGGAGGAGTCTGATTGCTGTAAGAGGATGCGCTTATTTTTTGACATCTAAAAAACAAAGTGTTTCAAAGTCAATCCAAGGGTGCACCTTATGAAAGCTACTGAGATCATACTTGTGTAATGCTTTTGTCGTTTTCCTTTTGAACTATTTATTTCTTTTATTTTTTTTCGTCCGATTGTGTGTTTCGGTTGTTCTTGTTCGTCTAGAGTTGCTCTAATGAGTCTCGACGGGCGAAGCCGTGGTGCTGATCATGCGGGATACTGTGGCGCCCGCATCTTGCACCCACCACCACCCTCAACCGCCCCCCCCCCCACCCCACCCATGACTACTGCCCCCTTCCTACTGCACCCAGCCAGCCTGTACTGACTGTGACAGCCTGTAAAACCAGCCTGTAAAACCTGCGAAATAACAGGGCTGACGGAGCGTTACGATACAATCACAGGTGGGACTGACGGCGTTATTTATTTTCCCGGGAATCTCCATGGTTACACGTGTGCCTACTGAGGGCCGGCACTCGGATCTCACCTCCATCGCAGTGTTTGTCGTTTGTCGTCTGGGGAAAAGGCGTTTTTTGTGTTTGTACCCGCTCTCCGCATGCGGTGAGAGACTTAGAGCGGTTGAGGTCACCGGCACCAGACGTTGGACGTCATTATGCCGGACGTCATGGCGACGGCATCTAGTTTACCTTGGGACCGCGCCCATTGTGATTCTCTGGTCCATTCGCTGAAGGAGTTAAACTCACCTCCCTTTTTAATTTATTTGATGTTATTTTTCCGTTGGTCAGAGTGCGGGATGAACTGCAGATTATGCTCCCAGAGTGGTCATTTCAATTCAGCTTTCCAGATACTTCTGCTATTTCTCCATTCGTCATTATTGGAACTAAATTGGACACTTGCAGTGCTTGAATCCAAACACTCTAATTTAAAAGGATTAGGCTTCATGGTAACCTGAAGTATGAATTGGAATGGGCTTTTCTTTTGTATTTCTCCCTACTTCTTGACTGGCGGCCAGTACAGTGTGCTACTGATGGATCTAGCAAGGCGAGAGGCTTTGATTGTTTTTTGATATTATTCTTAAGCTCACCATTCCAGTTTTTATACCACAACGCAGAATCATTTTCCTTGCATATGAGATCACTCTGTTAAGTATGTGTGCCTTTTTAGTTCTATTTAATTTATCTTTAATTTATGCGTGTTTAGACGTTGCATTATCTTTATACAGAGCTCTTGAGATATACGGAATTGTGACTTTTACGATCACTGACCAAACACCTCTTGGGTGTGACTGTTGCCATACGTGGGAAAGGGTTTTAAGGTACTAGTGAATTACCAGATATCCCTTTGTGCCCTTCAAAGTCTGGTAGACTAGAGGCAAATGCCACAAAGCAATGTCCACTTGCTAGCCAGCCTCTCTCGTCAAAAACACATTCTACACTTAATGTAATTCAATAACGTACGAGAAAACTCAGAGGATACTTTATTCAATACTTCTATCCTTTGGCTGGACTTACTCTCTCCTGTTCTCCGAGTTAATTTTAAGTTTGTGTTTTTATATAAGGATCTTGCTGTGTGTGAGGTTGCCTCTGAGTCTATAGTTTTCCTACTGCCTGTATCTTAAGGTGTACTACTCAACTGTACTGTTTACAAATGGTCGAAGTTGAACACTGCCTTTAGTTGTCGATAGGTGCTTTGAGAACCAGACTGGGGCAGTCATATTGGCTTTTAGCGTGACTGTTGTTTGCCAAACAGATGTGAAATAAATATTAGCGATGTACTACCCGGGAATAAATTCGGTTTCGAAGCGCTACTTAATGAAAAGTAGTGAAATGAACGGTGTCTTATGCAATCAAATATGCCTCCACTTAATTAAAGCTTGTGGTTTTTAGCACCATCTAACGAAGACATACGGCGTTCTAACCTTGTTTAAAGTGAAGTGCTGTTGAGGGTGTGTTCAGGTGTATCTGCGTAGAGTGAGAGTGACAGTATTTAGCTGATCTCAATGAGAAAACTGGCTCTTTCTTAATGTGAGTACTGTGTGGATATGGATGCAGATGCTGAGCCTCGCGTGTCACTAGGTTATCACCAGGTCACCTGAAGCTCTGCGATAAGGACTACTGACTATAGCGGCTTTTATGGTGTAACTTAATGCTTATCACGGCATTGGGTGTGATTTAAGGCAATTCTATTATTTTTCACTGATTCATCACATTTTTAAACAGCGGTTTCAGTACCATGAGTTCAAGCGTGGAGAAAAGATACGCATGGCTTTGATTGTGATGTTTCCTTCATCCTTGGTTTTAATTATTTTGTCCCAATGTTAGTAGTGTCAATCAATCATTCCTCAGCCATGCTCCACCAACGACTGTACATTTTCAAGTGTTGATTGCACTTCCACAGATTGTACCCACATTCCCAATCAGTCCAGACGGAGACAGGAGCCAATATTTGATGTGTGCCCAGTACTGTAAAAGAAAGTTTCAGTGCAAAGATTTGCTCTCAATAAAATAAAATAAAAAAAGAGATGAAAATAATTCAAATGATTAAATTCCGTCATTGACTTTTGCTCAGCCTACTGTCTAAGAAATGAATGCCATTTAAATTGTTATTGTTTGTTCAGACGTCGTGCACCGTGGTGCCGCTAGGCGGCGCTGTCGCCGTTCCTCCGTCGGCATCGCCCGCCTGATGACGCAGAACTCCTGCGACGGGAACGTATTTCATACATACAACGGCGGCCTTCTTGAGCGCTGTAATTTTTTTACATTTTAGGTGGAGGATTTGTCTCCAGAATCCATCACCGCCATGAAACTAGTCAGGTGAGTGCTGCGTGGTTGTGACCCTGCAGCGGTCTGTGTAGTTTGCGGTGTATGTGGATGTCCGGTGCTGCAGGATGCGTTTAGATGATAGTTACGAGGCGGGAAAGCGGCGCTCGAATGAATGGAGGCGGACGGTCCTCTCAGACGGGGACGCGTAGCGACATTCATTTAGCTCTTAGTGGTTCAGAGTGTGTCCAGTTCGTGAATGCAACCGACAAATAAAGTTTAAGTTGTTGTGTTCAAATGCGTATCTACCAAAGTAAGTCTGTTCCGTCGGCTCCGGGGTTTGTTTTTCTCGCCCGCTATAGCGCCAGTTAGCTAGCTTACAAGTGCACGGCTCAAGTGGTGAAGAAATGCATTTAAAAAAAGGGGGGACGCATTGTTTGCTCTCCCCACATTTTACCAGCACCCATTAAATCAAAACGACCCACACGTCCGAGTAACAGCCGACTATGATCTGTATTTAGCTTAATGCTAACCGCACAAAGCTAACAATACAATCGCACAGATGCAATACAAACCTGCGGCGAAGCAGATGATCGTATTAAACGACAGCCCTTCCGTTGAACAGGTTTTTGATGAAACTCAGCCATGAGACGGTTACCATTGAACTGAAGAATGGGACCCAGGTCCATGGCACCATTACAGGTTGGTACCCTCCCATTTCACCCCCACTACACCCTTGACTTCCGTATTCACCCCCATGCAATACAGTTATCTGCTCTGCCTCTGCCTAGGGGTTTGGTATTCAGCAAGGAGTCTGACTCTCTGATTGAATGTGTTTTGACCCTCAGGTGTGGACGTGAGCATGAACACTCACCTGAAAGCGGTGAAAATGACCCTGAAGAACCGCGAGCCCACACAGCTGGAGTCGCTGAGTATCCGTGGCAACAACATCCGCTACTTCATCCTGCCCGACAGCCTCCCCCTGGACACCCTGCTCGTCGACATCGAGCCCAAGGTCAAGTCCAAGAAGAGGGAAGCAGGTAAGCCATGTTGGAGTAGTTCCCAGACACTGGTGCTCTGTGTCTGCGTATGGAGGATTGAACCTCAAACTCTTGCATGTCGTAAGCATTTAGCAGGGGGTGCGAAACGTCCCCACTGGTTTCAACAGCAGAGTGGGGGCTGCATGAGGCATCGTTTCAACGTCGCAATTGTGATTTGCGCATGCACAGTCGGTCAGATCGCGCTGACATGCGACGTCAAGTCAAATTAACTCGTGCAGCTCGACGACGCAAAAGGAAAACTTGCACAGCTGATGTTTCCCAGGAGTAATTTAGAAGGAAGGCGTGTCTTTTAACCTCGGCTCTACTCGCATTTGCAAGTAAATAACAAAGACCTTTTATTTGTTTTAATATCACACAATACATCACAGGTTACTTAGTATCTGCTTACTTACTTAAGTATCTGCGCAGTGCGCTCGTGAACGACACAATGGCTTGAAAATGCATACATGGGAGTGTTTTTGCTTCCTCGCATGAGCTGACACGGGTACGACAAACAGACTCAACACATTAGCATAGCCATTTTCCTTAAAAGAAGGCACGTTACTCACCGCTTAGGGAATTACTGTATTTTTCATATCGCAATATATATCTTGCAATGTCCATTTTTTCCGATAACGTGCAGCCCTACAGCCAAGAGTATGTTAACGGCCTGTGCAGGTTCCTGTCACGTTTTCGATGATGCAGCTAATGTCAACGACTGAGCAGATAATTGTAATTCAGAATAAACCAGCGCCCCAGCCGAGGGGGGAAAATGGAAATAGTTGAGATTCTTTGGGATATTGGGATTAATATATATAATTTTATTATAATTAATATAACTCCGCCATGTTCATTACAGTAGGTGAGTTGTGAAGCACAGGTCAATGACACAGGTCTGAGGATGGGCATCCTTTAACTCATATCATGCATACATCTCTGGCCAATTCTAAATGCATGTTTTGAAACTTGTGAGTTAGTATGTTTACCACCCGGCCATGGTTTGGTTCACGGTCTCCGTTGAAAATGCACCAGGTGTCAGTGATGGGGAGTTCAGCTCCTTATGTCAGTATGAAGTTCGTACACAATTTTCAGATTTGATCATTCATATTGTATGCCAACAAGACCCTAATTAGCTGATTCAGAAGCAGATCAGTTTTAGGTTCACTGCTTTGAATGCAACATTTACTTGTAGGCCCAGTTTGGGGTTTCCTTTTCCTGATTAGTCAAATGATGAGTAATGATACTTTATGAAATGTCTTAACTTTATGAAACTCACTTGCACTCTAAAGGGAGTTTGTGTTTCATAATTTGAGAATTTCGAAATCCTCTTGACACAGGAAATGGCTTTTGGAACAAGTAGGACAATTTAGATTAAATAAAACGTTAACCATGTTTTGTTTGTGTTATGACCTTAAACCAGGGTGTCCATGGGCCAGTTCCCCTGCTAATCGGGAACTGTCTATTGGACTTGTAGTATGGTCAGCATCAGTATGTTCCTGCTTCATTATTTTGTACCTCCCTTTCTTCCCAGTGGCTGGTCGGGGCCGAGGAAGAGGTCGTGGACGTGGCAGAGGGAGGGGCCGGGGCCGCGGGGGACCCAGGAGATGATTGCCATGGCGATGCAGTTCTTCGCCGTCGCCTCACTGTTTGTACAGGATTTATTTTCTTTTCTTTTTTTAATTCAAGGAAACGTGTGAATTCCATGTGTTTTTTGTTTTTCTTACTTTGTACATTAAAATGTTCCTCTTGAACACAGAAACGTATATCTTGGATTTATTGCACTGTCCATTTATACAAGAGTATATATGTCCAATTTATGAAAGTCCACATAATGACCCAAAAATCAGTACCATAATGGTAAAGCATGTAGTCCTGTTCCAGGAGGAAAAGTTGGCCTTCTGACCATTGTTGAGGACAAAATATATAATGGAGATATAGAACATTATGTTTTTTCAAATGAGTCAAAATGAAATGCTGTACATCAGGGGTTCTCAACCTTTTTCAGGCTGGGCCCCCCCAAAACTGGTTCATTGCAGTCGGGGCCCCCCCCCATTGTTGACGGGGGGGGGGGGGGGGGGGGTGCGCGCAATAGTAACACACCGCGGACCTACGGCCGACGGGGGGGGGGTGCGCGCAATAGTAACACACCGCGGACCTACGACCGACGGGGGGGGGGGGGGGGGGGCGCGCGATTGTAACACTCCGGCCGACGGCGGGGGGCGCGGTGTGTTACTATTGCGCTCTCAAAAAGGACAAATGCGCACCCGGCTTGACGCTGCGCCGGACGCCGGACAGGGCTGAAAAACCGGACAGTCCGGCCTAAAACCGGACAGTCCGGCCTAAAGCCGGGCGCGTATTTGTCCTCCTTTTTTAACCCGCGCCCCCCCGGGAGAGTGTCCGCGCCCCACCGGTTGAGAACCACTGCTGTACATGAAAGGAAATATTTTCATTATTGGATTGTAAAGGACTTGCCAATATATGCAAAATACAATTCCACATACTAAAGGGGACAAAAGAAAAATACATATTGGTCATTACTTTCACTTTCAGATGACGCATGTGAAGACCTTGGATTGGTCAAGAGGATTTACCAGATCAATAAATCCAAATGTAGCGGGGAAGACTGACTTCAGTTCCAACCGATGTGTGTTGACTCAACACCAGTGGTGCCTAACGGAGTGTGCCCGCGCCACTTGTGCCAACTGAAAGCGCTAGCGTGAATCTGGTTAAAAAAACAAATTGTCTGTGGAGGAAATAACTAATGGTGACTTAGGAGTCTGTCTCGATCCCAAAGATGTGAATGCAAAAATGAATTGGGGTCCTACCAAATCCCAAGAGAAATGTTCTTGGGTAGGAATGTGTTATCCCCAAAAACTGATGGGGTGCACCGAGCGTTTAGCCGAGACCAGAGCACGCAGTAGCACAGTCTCAAAGGTCAACACATCGACGGGCGATGATGAATAGGTTCCAATATAACATCAAGGTGTCTTTTAGCAGTTTTAAACGCCTGGCCCTCTGCAAAACCTTTTGTCTAGGGTTGGCTGAAGACAAGTGTGTTGTCACAGCCTGATATATTGAGATGGAACTGTGTGTGTGTGTGGTTACGGTGAAGGCAAACCTAGGCCAGAGCTGTCTGACAATGTTGGGGTGCAGAAGCCCCCACTGGTCCCAGCCTGGGCCACAGGGACATGCAATGTGCTGGGCCTTGTGTTGCCTAACCAAGTAGTTGTGTTGCCTCAACCTAACCAACCTGAGACTGAAAATTGAAAATAATGAATCGACTGTCTTAAAGATAATACAGGACATTAACCTCTTGGGTGACAGTCCTGTGATAAACCAATCAACTAACGCCTTTTCTGACAAAAGCAAACTTCTCCCGTGTGCCCCTGACACGAGCCAAGTCTCCTCGCCGTCGAAACATAATGTGGTGCTGGTTGTTCTGGTCCAGCATTGGGAGAGCTCTGCAAATGCTTACGTAGGTTAATATAAAACCGGTTTATGTTAAATGCTGAGCTGTTAAGCCTAACTTTCCCCTCTGCTGTCGGCCCGTGAAAGCATGAAGTGGACCGTGTTCCCCACTCCGAATCAACGTTAACGATGCCATAATATAAAAAGCACATATTAAACGTTCAGCAGTGTTGTGTTCATCACTACTGGGCTGTATCATGGGGGGGGGGGGGGGGGGGGGGCTTCATGGCCTGGTGTCGCAATACCACCGTTGGCCACCAGGCGTCCCAGCGGTCATGTCGGCTGTAAGCCAGTCCGCATTATCATTACATACAACACTCACGGTCCAGTAGCACACACACACACACACAGACATAATGACGTCCTGCACCGGTACGTTCATGTATTTTGCATTTGGGAGCAACTTGCTGAAGGAGAGACTGCAGCTGGCCAACCCGTCCGCCGCCTTCCGGTGCACCGGGCGGCTGAAGGTAGGGAGAGCCTGGGGCTGCAGCCCATAATAAACTTTAATCATCTGGGGCCATCTGGATACCGTTGCCCGCCAAATGTTAACGTACAGACAGTGTCGCAACTTACGTCGTCCGTAGGTGCAAATGTGATGCAACGACCGCAGTGGTTAAAGGCGCACAGCGGAAGGAGCTGTGTCCACGGTTAGCCGGTATTTATGGTCTTAGGTCGACACGGGCTGGACCTCCTCGCGGGTCCATACGGGACGGACGGACACACACATGTGCACATTACATTTCGGTATTACCAAACACATTACATTTCGGTATTACCAAACACACTACCTTTCAGTATTACCGCACACTGCCTTTCGGTATTACCGCACACACTGCCTTTCGGTATTACCACACACACTACGTTTCGGTATTACCGCACACACTACATTTCGGTATTACCGCACACACTGCCTTTCGGTATTACCGCACACACTGCCTTTCGGTATTATCGCACACACCGCATTTCGGTATTACCGAACACACTGCCTTTCGGTATTATTGTGTTTCACTTGTGGTGTCACCCGTGTGCGCTTCCCTCCCGCAGGACTACGAGATGAAGTTCGGCCTCTGGGGGGAGCATGTCTCCAACCGGTGGCACGGAGGAGTGGCCAGCATTGATTTCTGCCCCGGAGAGGAAGTGTGGGGCGTGGTGTGGTCCATGAGCGACGAGGACAGGCCCAGTCTGGACAAGTGAGACACACACTAACCCGTTCACATAACCTAGTCCCAGAGCCGGCCCATAACCCTATAAGCCACCCTCCCCTCCCCTCCCCCTCCCCCTCCCAAACCCATGCATCGTTTGCTGAATTGACTGATGGTCAGTCGCGATTTTCGTTGTATTGAAGTCGTTTTTGCACTTTACATGGGTAGTTATTCATACTGTGCCCAGTTATTATCTTGATGTATAGATAATAATGTGAAAAATTAGATGAATTGGATGTTTTAATACTGCAGGTTTGGAGCCCCCAAGTGGACAAACACATTGAATGCTTTAAAATGTTGAACACTAAGCATTCAGACAAAAAACAAAGGAGAAGTAAAAATGGCAAAGTGCATTCAGTCAGCTCTACTTTGAGTGTTTCAGTGAGGGTTTCAAATGTACCGCATCCTTCTGGTGCCGGCAGACACATAGAAACCTTCTGGCAGGGTGCGCTTTGTGAGCGCACAAAAAAATGTCGAGACCAAATTTGGATTTGTGCCCTCAAAGGTCTAGGGCCGGCTCTGCCTAGTCCTATGCCAGTGGCTCCCAATCGTTTTTGACCCGTGGCCCCTTTTTAGGTCAGTAAATTCTTGTGACCCCAACTCATATTTTTTTTGTGTATCTGCTTCCCCACACATCGTTTTAACCCTACCAACATCTACTGGTAATGTCAATTTCCCAGTGTAGCAGTTGTGTGGTCGTGGCTATGCAGCCTGTTGGTATACAAAGAACCCTTCAAAGTGATTAAAATATTTTTTTTTTATACCAAATATCTATAACTTAAGTCTGCAATCTTTGCAAAGTGAATTCCCAACTCCAGGGTTGGGAAACACTGTCCTAGTGCAAGTAGACATCCTAATCGGGCTTTGCAGCTCACTCCTTGATTACCTCCTGTGTGTCTCCAGCCAGGAAGGGGTGAGCAGTGGGATCTATTCTCCTATGGAGGTGAATGTGGAGACGAGCGAAGGCGTGCTTCGCTGCAGGACCTATCAGATGACAGGGCTCCACGTCAGCCCGCCGTCACCGCAGTATAAACAGGTGACACTAAACCGCACTCACAGCGACGAATGCCTAATTTGGATGTCATTAGCCCCGTTTACATTGGCTCTAAAATAGACATGCTTCTATGTCATGCTTCTCCATTATGTACAATTGAAGTTTTTTTTTTTTTTGGGGGGGGGGCATATTTATCAAATGATTTTTCATTGCGTATAAATGACTTTGAAAGCGTTGTTTTGCATGTTTTATTGAGTTTGTCTTCAACACGGTTTGTTTCATCCCGTCTGCATCTCACAGGTGGTGTGTATGGGGGCAAAGCAGCACAGTCTTCCAGTGGAGTACGTGAAGAAAATTGAAGCAGTTGAAACTAACCATTACAGTGGACCTTCGGTCCTGGACCAAATCTTAGTACCGAATGTCTACAAATGAAGTCTTCAATAAATACTTTTTTTTTTTTTAAACCTGCATATTTACTTTCACTAGTCTGCATACTAGGTCATGTAATCACATGGCATGACCACCGAGGTACTGCTTGCAAAACAAATGACCCTAACCCTAACATACATTACAAAAATACCGTTATGATAAAAGAAGCTCTAATGTGCTTTAAAGCAAACCTTTTTTTAATTACATCACACAACCACCTCTTACAGAATCAGAAGCAGTGCCATTCCCAAATCTTTTATCAATAAATGTAATAAAAAATACAATAGGTACAGTACAAAAATCCACTGTTAAACAGCTTTAGACAACAGGACTGTCAATAGCAACACAATGTTAACACTAACACATCTTGATACATTTTCACACTGGAAATGGAGGTTGACCTAATGTCAAAATGGCACACTTATTTTTTTTATTTTCTTATTTTAATTTATAGACCGCATTATACAAAAAGCACATGCAAACTACCTGGTCTGCCACAGGAACACAGGTGCTTACGTCACGTAATTAGGTAATAATATGGTTTGTTTTTAAGCTAATGATCTGTACATTAATTTCGCTTTAGTTAGAGAAAGGGCAGTGGATGAACAACGAGTTCTAACAATTTTCTAAATACACAAAATAACTATTAAACAGAGCTTTGATCTAAAAAAAAAGGCGTTGAACACGCTTCGTCATAAACGACGCTTAGCCAGATGTTAAAACGTGCGCTTATCCAAGTTGAAAGCTTGATGTAAATATCAAGTTCATATGAAGAACCAGCAGCAAGCAGAAGCAAGCCAGGACTTGGCCTTAAGACGGTATCCACCTTTGACAGTATGTATATAGCCGTAACATTAACCCCATTCTACTGAAAAGACATTGTCTATAGTGTATTTTTCATGAACAGTACAGTGCTGCAATGATAAACAAATGAACTTAATTTTCAGTTTAAAAAGGCAACACAAAAAATACCACACTCAATTACAGATGAGTCCGGAAATAAAACAGCATGTGTTACCACATGAATGCAAAGTAATCCATTACTTAGGTCTCCATTTTCTCTACCTCTTCAGTGACAGCCACATTTGTGTCCGGTGCAATGTTGGAATCAGCCATTTTGGACGATTGTTGAACTGCATCCACCCGGTCCAATTCAGTCGCTTGCACACGAGTTCTGGATTCCTTCGTCTCTTTGTGCTTCTCCACTTGTTCCACTGGTTGAATTTCTGGGATAAACAGGTTGTGCTTGACTTTCCTCAGCTCCGTCATCTTGAAACCAAGGAGCACCTTGGCAGTGCTTCTCCGGAGGCTCTTCAAGCACTTAGTGCGTCTATTCCCAAAATAGGCGCCCAACTCCGATTTGTTGAGGTTCAGCCTTTTACACAACTCCTCCGACTCAACTTTGGTGATATAAGGGTTTACGTTAAAGTATCGGAAAATAAACTGTTTGCGCTCCCAGGGCGATTGGCATTCTAACACGGTGGGCTCCAACAGTAACTTCACGCGTGAGCTCTCAGGTGTTGGCAGCATCCGTGCCGCCATCTTCTCCTCTCTCCGCTTTTTGCACTTTGCGGCCATTTGTTCTCGCTCCCGCCTGTTGGTCTCAACCACCCGCTTCCACGCTTCCTCGAGCCGCCTCTTGCTGTGCTGCTCTTCAGTGACTTCTGGAGTCTTGTTGGTAGGAACCAGTGTCAGAAGTGTTGGTGGTTTGGGTGGTGGCGCTGGTGTGAACGCTGGCAGTTGCTTCATGTGAATCTGTTGGGGGATTTGAAAGAACAGTTTTGGCCGCTCAACCTGTGTTGGTATGGGCTGCAGCACGGCCATTCCACAAGCCGGCACCTGATTGCCAGCTGAGATTTTCAGAGGTTCTGGCACCCTCTTGGGTGAAGAACGGCACCGCTGTAAATGCAGCATTACAGCCTGCTGTGTAAGCTTCCCTGTGTACACTCCATTGCAGTATACACACTTGAACGCCTCAGTCTTGAGTATTGCATGGACGGTGGGTGCCACAAAGTGCTTTTGTTTCAAATGCTGAAGGTGCTTGGCTGGATTCTGAAACTTTTCAAAGCAGAAGGGGCAGCATGCACTGCTGATTTTCACAGACGCTTGACAGATGTCTGGATGAGTGCTACTCGGCAGCATTTTCAAAAAGATCAGGTCAAGAGAACTTGTGACCAGGACCAGGTTGATCTCCATGTCTCCCAAGAGCTCCTTTGGTGCAGTGGTGGTAATATCAAAATAAGGGAACATGATTTGCCCGGATCCGTCCGTGTACACCCTGTACTCTTGTCTCAGCAAGTCACAGTTTGCAGTAGTTTTGGGGTGATGTTCCTTCAGATGGTCAATGAGCTGTGTAAGCGAGAAGAACAAAGCTGAGCAGTACAAACAATTCAGGCCATGTAAAAGGTGCTGGATGACACCCTGTTCTGACAGAAGAATTTTGCACATAAGGCATTTCACAGTTTTGTCGGGCATTTTCTTCAGAAACGGTGCCCTGACAGCCATACATTCACAGTTCGCTGTGATGGATTTAGTCCTGTGGGCGATCTCCATGTGCATTTCATAGACATTAGAGGGGAAGAGTTCATTGCAATGTGGGCAGGTGATCCATTTCTTAGTCGGCTGAGATGAGTTGAGTTGAGTGTTTGCTGACCCCACTGGCTTGAGAGGCGTGTTCATGCTAGACGGCGCAAACGTGTATGTAGGCAAACCGTTTATCCGGTTGCCGGTGGGAATCAGGTGAGTGAGTAGTGACTGAGAAGTCATCATGGTACCCTGTGGGGTTATTTGGTCTTTTGACGCCTTTTGGGCAACACCCACTGCCCCCGTCAAGTTGCCCTGTGGTAGCATCATTTGCTGGGATTGTAGATTCTGGAGTGACTGCATTGGGGCAGGAACTAGGGACAGTGGTGCCTGTTTGAGAGAGACCGATGTCGACCCTTGGAGGGCTACAGACGTCCCAGGGGGGAGCAAATCTTTAGTCTCAGCACGAGCTAGCTGTACTAGAGCCGACGCTTGGGGGGATAGAAAGGACTGGTTAGTTCCAGGTGTGCAGACCAATGTAGTGCCGTTGGCAGATCCATGCACCTGTTGCACGGCTACAACTCTCTGTCCATGTTGGCCAATGTTTGTTACAAGTACAGGCCTATTAGTAAGAGTTTGAGTTTTAGGAGCAATGTTTGGGAATGTTAAATACATGCTGTTACCATTAGGCGACGGTTTGATAGAATTCTTGTTTTCACTAATCAACTTTTGCACCTGTGAGTTGACCCAAGAGTGCGCTGGCTCCGTCAGCATATGATGGAGCATCTGATCCAGAGTTCCCATGTTTGACTTGCATATCTTGCAAATGTAGATCTTCCCATATGGTTGCATTTTGTAACCAATGAACTGCTGGGCTAAGCTCTCGAGGTGCCTGAGAATGACATGCTTCTTGATAGCAGTGAGGGAAGAGCTCGGATAGCCACATTTCCGACAGAGATACCTCTCCTTTTGTGACGATTGAGGCCATTCTCTCGTAGCCGTGTTGGGCGAGGAGAGGCTGCCAGGGGAGGTGTGGAAGAAACGAATATGTTTTCTGAGAGCCCTGGGGTGGCCGACGTAATGGCAGTCGGGGCAGGTGTCCAGGGCGCAGGCTGAATACTCATAGTCGTGGGACCGTGACACATGGCCCTTGAAGGTGAAGATGTTTCTTGTAGAATACTTGCACAATGCACAGCACAGTATCTGAGACCGATATGGCCACTAAAAAAGGAAAGTGAAAACATACGTAATGTTACAATTCAATTAGTCTCACAGTATACGAAACAAATTACTGTACATACTGCATATTGTCAATGGAAAACAAATCACATTCACTGGCCCCAATACTTTGTCCCCCCATTTATAATTTATAAAAAGAGGCAAAATGCTCATATTATGTATTGTAATGCATTAAATACACAAACAATTATTTAACAGGGTATATGCATTTAAACCACCCTACCTACAATTCAGGATATTGTAAAAAGGCATATTTGGCTACAATATTATAAATGGTGCATGTCCTAAACACATGGGCATGTACAAGGTGGTAGTGTATTGATTCTGGAGACCTTCGCAGGCCTCCCTGGTAGCATCACATGACCATATAGGCATTATACTTGTGGAAGTTACAGCATCTATATTGATGTATTCCTTATTAATGTGTGCGTGGTATTATGGCCCTCGTCATATTTTTGAGGGGTTTGTGTTAATGTCCCTCCCTCTTTTTGTGTTTCTTTGTGTGCCATTGTTTTGATTTCGTTAATTGATGTTTGTGTTTGATTGGTTGGATGTGTGGGTGTGGTCCCTGCTTCTTGGCTTGCCCAGGTGGCAGCTAGATTTGAAGATCAGTAGTGGACCACACACACATGTTGCCACCTCCATTTCAGCCATGTCCTGTGTCTGTAGTTGTTTAGTTTAGCAGTCTGTGTGAGTTGATATAGTTAAGTTAAATCCACCTGCCAGGTGAGTGAATCAGAGCCAAATTTACCTTTTTCTTTGTGTTACTGTCCTCCTCCGTGAAATCTTCCCATTCTGTGTTCTCAAAGGCCTCGTCTTCATCCAATTTGTCCTCTGATTTGTCACGGAGATCCTGTTCAATGGTGAGCCAAACAATTCTTGTTTATATGCCTTTCTCTCCTGATTTATGCCACACAATCTATGGAAATGTTATTCCCAGGCGTGTGTAAAAACACATTCACAAAAACATTCAAACATTCTGCTTGAATTTGTTTGGTCTGCGAGATCATACAAGCCATTCCAATTTATATTATTTAAACAATATCAACAATTTTACCTTCCAAACATGTACGGAATTACAAGGTCAACAGACCTTGTAATTATTAGTGTAAAATCTGATTGGGAATCTGAATTTGATCCATGTCATAGCCCTCCTGTGTCAGTGTTAAACATTTTTCAAATTTCCTGACATCTTTATCATTAGGATGGATGAAATAAACTACCTTTTAGAAGGAGCTCTGCTTCTTCAATTACAAGAATATCCATATATGGATACATTATGGATCATATATTACAAAACCACTTTTGAGTTATGGTGGCATTTGCATCTGCTACTATATGGGGAGCATACCTTGAGGAGATTCTGGCAGTCCTCCAGGCCCAGTTCACTTAGGATGTTCTTCACTTTCTTCCGTGACTTGCGGATCTTGTCAATATTTTCCACTGGGAGTTGATACATTTTTAACCCGTGGCAGTCAGGTCAATAGCCTATTTCATAAATACATATATAGAAAAAAGGTTTCAGTTACTGTCTCATGTTGCAACATAGGAGAGTGAATTAGACAATTATCAAACTGAAGCATCCTACAAATAATAGTAACAGTCACCTTAACACATTTTCTACTTCATAATTCAGATGTCTAACATCGCAAGACCAAATTCACAAATGCATATGTCTGGAACCTCTCCGTTCATTTTTCGACCAAAATGCCTCTGGACGCAATTGGATAGACCTACAACCAACGAAACGTAAATTAAACTTTTACCAAATCCTGCCGGAAGTCCGGTAAACGCATCTTTCTTATCAACAAAAGCTTTAAATGTAGTTGTTTGTTCTTTTAGAGAAAATATACCGTCCAGTTCGTTTAACACTGTGTTCGTTTAATACTGTCGCGATAGCTATCGGGTGTCTATTTTCAGTGAGGCAACCAGCAAATTCTAGTATCTATCTTACGGCCATTGTGGATATTGTAATAGGTCCAAGCCATCCTGGTAGCCTTGGCACATGTCACTGTTGCTATATGCTAGGCATGAATTCATCTATAGGCCCATATTAGGCAACACCCCTAACACTAAGCCCCTGAGCACAAGAGAAACTCAGTAGGGAGAACGAACACAGAAAGGGGTTGTTCCAGGGATGGCTCCTATTGAAGTACAATAGATAAAGATTGGGCAAAAAATGTAAAAAAGTAGCAGTAGCTACAAAAATGAGGAGTCATTAAAGAGCAGACTTTAAGACTTTTGTGGGGAAAGACTACAATCTGAAAATGTATGAAATAACAATGCATTAAAGCAACAATTCTGGTAGTAGACATAGTGATGGGTTTCTAGAGCATAGAGCTAGCAGACTACCTGTAAGTCAGCTAGTCTGCTAGAGCATAGAGCTAGCAGACTACCTGTAAGTCAGCTAAATGTGGATGACTGAGTGGTCCAGAGGGACAAAGCCACACAAGGCTCAATTGAGGCTGAAGAGGAGTAGGAAGGCTAGGTGTTTGTCATTGATGGATGCACACTTGTGTATGGAACCACCAGACTCTTCATCATATCATATAGGCTGCAGGTCCTTTCAGACACGATTGGAAAGGAAAATTACAGCCCGACTGTGACAGCAAATTTTCACCAAAACATATTTTATTTGATACCATGTGGGTGTGCACTAGGGATGTCCGATATTGGCTTTTTTACCGATAACCGATAACCGATATTGTTCAACTCTTAATTTCCGATACCGATATCAACCGATACCGATACCGATATATGCGGCCACGTGAAACCTCCGCTTTACACTCATTGCAATAGGCTTTATGCCGAGCGGAAGTGTGGATTAATAAATAAAAACAAAACAACGGTAAAAGCTAGCGTGTGTGTCCGGGAGAGGGCTACTCTCCTCGGACACATTACTCTGAAGCCCCGGTGACGGTCTGGAAGTGCAGATTTAAAAAAAAAAAGAAAAGAAAAAAACAGCGGTTAAAGCTAGCATGTGTGTCCGGGAGAGAGCTACTCTCCTCGGACACATTACTCTGAAGCCCCGGTGACGGTCTGGAAGTGCGGATTAATAAATAAAATAATGTGAGCGTGGTACAGCGGACCTGAACCGGTTGTGATCTGTTTCGCAGAATGCGTTAGTATGTTGCGCTGACCCCTATTTTACTATTCAACGTAGAAACTTTGAAATAACTCCAATCCACCGACATAACCACAGCTACAACTAGCGTCCGCTACACGGCCGCACACGCCCAGGCTTGTTATTGAGACGGCGCGGCGCGTTTGATGATGTCATCAAACCACGTCCTCACTTGAAACATAACAGATGTCTGAAATTATTTCAAAATCGATTTCGGTATCGGTTAAAAAACCGATACCGATATTGTCCGATATTGATTTTGTATGCCAATATCGGCCGATAATATCGGTGGGCCGATAATATCGGACATCCCTAGTGTGCACAATATTCCTACTGAATATTTTCTAAATGTTTTCATAACTTTACTGTAATGCAGCCTTTATGACCAGGAAAAGACAACACATATCACGATATCCAAAATCTAAGATGATATCTAGTCTCATATCACAATATTGATACAATATGGCCTGCCCTGCCCTATTATTCTTATTATTATTTTACCACTAGCGGTGATGTTGATAAGCCATTACAAGCCATTTCAAAATCGACCCTCTAGTGACATAAGTGGGAATGTCCACCCAAATGTATGATAGATAGATAGAATAATACTATGTATTATTATTACCTACCAGCCTACCTAGTGGATTGAACCAACTGGTAGGCTGATCTGTCGGAATAGGAGAGCTTTAAAGAGCCCTATTTGACCATCAGGTGTGATGTTGATTAGCCATTACAAGCCAGTCAAAATCAAAGTAAAAATCTACCCCCTAGTGACATCACAAGTAGGAGTGTTCACCCAGACGTATGATGGATAGATCAGCTAGGGCTGAACGATAGCGTAAACAATATCATATTTCGATTATATTGACAGATATTGCGATTGTGATATGACTCACTGATAGTGGGTGGGAATGATAATTTTTGCATTACAATTTTAATTTTCACTGAAAAAACTATGAAAATCATGATGTGACATTTGTTGGGGTTTGTACAAACAAGCATGTTTTCTTACATCTGGAGAAATGAAATGCAGGCCTGGGCATCTCTGCAGCCCAACAGTACTTAATTTATAACGGTGTTATACATTTACATTTGCACATTTTACCCTTATCAAAAAATTGCAGCTACTGTGATTTGGATATTGCAATTTCGACTATTATTTTGATTAATTGTTCAGCCCTAGACCAGCCTACCAACTGGTTCAGTCCACTGGATAGGCTTGATCTATGAAGCTGATCTATCCATCACACATCTGGGTGAAAAGACACTTGTGATGTCACTAGAGGATGGATCTTGACTGGCTTGCAATGGCTGATCAACATCACATCTGGTGGCCCTTTAAAAAAAGAAACACCTGTATGCTCATCATCACAAACGTAATCATGATCTATTTAAAGGCAAACATAATTGATACGTGTGTCAGCCATCCTTGATCATAAACGAAGCATTGGTCCTCCATGGTTTTCCCTGAATTGTGAAATTGAATGACCTAGATTTTGACATTTGCATGACCACAGCCCACTTTGGGGGAGCACATCCACATCCCCTCGGTATCCAACCCCGACCTGCTCCTATGTGATGGTGTTCATGTATAGGGGTGTGTATGTACTGGTCTTTCTGCAGCACCAGCACCACCCTCCTCCTCCTCCTGCCAGTGCATCACGCTACGGACGCACAGGCTGCATGTGACTCACTAGCCACCGCCAGCGACTGATAGCCAAGCCATATGGTAATAATGCCGCCCCTGAAGCCCACAGGACGGCTACACCGGGTCCAGGTCTGGGTCCTGGGTCTGTGGTCCTAGCGGCTGTGGCGCCGCAGCGGAGCCACACTGGGGTCCGCAGCCCCCCAGCTATTGTGAGCCGCTTGCGGCGCCATAGCTCCGCGGCGGCGGCGGCTGTGGCGACCATGGGGACCGTCTCTAACGGCGCCCACCGCGACGGATTTTAACGATGTATAAAATAGTATGCTTACCGACCTGCGAAATAGGAGAGAAGAAAAACGTGATTCCGCTTTTGTCGCCTTCCTGTTGGAGGAAAAAAAAAATGGCGGTCTAGTTTAGGATCTGACGTTTCGGGGGGGCGAATTTGCATATCGTGTAACCGACCAATGGGCTTCGAGCTCACCTCAAAAACGTGTTAACTTTTTTTGACACGTAGAAATTGTAAGTCGTTTTATACGGCGCTGTTTTAGCGGCGTTGTTTGTGTCCAAATCACAACTGCAAATGTTGCATCTTAACTGTTTATTTCCAACGTGTACATGTGGGGCTAGGCCTGCTGGTGTCTGGTGGTAAGACTGCAGAATGTCACGTGGTGTCTGGTGTCAGCCAATGAGCTGTCCCCAAAGTGAGCTAAATGGGAGGAGCCAAGGAAATCTCGTGGTTAATCTCGTGTTATTTGTGGAGTGCTAAAATGTACGTGATGTGCTGATTTTTTTCAATTTCATCATACGAAATATTAAACAGCGATAAAGCCCCATAATGTTTGCTTAAAAACGTTTTTACCTTTCTTTATTATTTCATGCTATGAAATTGCATGCCATCTCGTTACTAGGAATTTAATCTTCCAAAAGAAAAAAGTGTAGTTTGGGTAGTTTTTATTTTTTATTTGCGAGATAAAAAAAACCCTGTAAATACATTTTTCAAATAGCCTCACAATTACCAGCATTTTTTTTTTTTTTACAAAAATGCACCGAAAATGTCTAACGCCGTTTTTTCCTAAAACCTTTACGAACAGCAACAAAGCCATTGCAATTTGCTCAATTAAAAAACGTGAATGAGTGCACAATTATGGTTCCAAGAACAATTTTGTTGGGACTGTGGACATTGGTACAAAGGACAAATCATTTCAGTCGGATGTATTAAATTATTCACTTTTATTACTTTAAGCACAATTTACAATCAAAACACGCTATGGTCCATTAGTGCCTTAGACAGCAAGTAATTAACAATACATTACTTGTTTGCAACACACTGGGACAGGACTTTTTTTTTTTTGAACTGGAGTTCAGTCAGGTCAACTTTAACAAACAGCTGCAAGAGACCCCAAGTGACATCTCTCAAGTAACTTGCTTCAGGGAAGCATGAAGGAGAACTGCTGCATCAGTTAAGTTATGCCTGGCGTGTATTATAGAAGACTACATTATAATTGCGCTTCTAGTCTGTAAAAGTCCATCACTTGACAGAAACTTCTACTGACATCAGTTTAAGGTTCGTCTTTTTGTGTAATATGGGGAACATAGTATAATTTCTAATGCTGTGGCACATTTGATGATTTGAATGGCTTAAGTTAACCTTAACTGTAATATTAACGGAAGGGGGGGGGGGGGGGGGGGGGGGCGCCTTATAGTGTGGCTTGCTGTATTCAAGTTACAATCAAAATTTAACAACTTTCCCCACAACAATTCCTTCATGCCTTTCAAGCAAGGCAAAAAAAACATTGAGGTCACAAATGTCAGTCACAGCACAAACTATGAAGCATTAGAAATACATCAATATATAAATCAGCAAATACTGTTTTGATGGGTCACAGCATGTGAACAGATACATAAACTAAACTCACTTCGATGAGCCCCAACAGTGTTTTTGAGAGCAATAAATTAAAGAAAAGTGAATCACAATTAAGGTTAACATGTCACAATGTTATGCAATTAAAACTATGCTAGTTGGGGTCCTACACAGAATTCATAATTATTTTTTTAGATATCTTTCAAAAATCATTAGACAAAATCTGTGTTGAACAAAGCGATTTACACGACAGGTAATACAGAGAAAGATTTAAAAATCAATTGTACATTTATGTAAACGGGTTTTAAATTAGGGAAATAAACCCCCTCCCAAAATGGCAGGGGTTCCATCTCCACGGAGTCGTCCATTTTGTTGCATAATGGTGTTTTTCTGGCAGACAGATTGTTGAACTGTCGAAAGAGGGACATGTAAGGGAGGGGAGGGGGGTGAAATAAGGACGTTATTTTCCGAAGAGAATCCAGGAGTACTGAGGTAGGAAATTACCAAGCATTTCCTGTTTTCAACATTGAAAAAATAAAAATAAAAAAAAGGTCTTGATTTGCTGGTGAAAAAAAACAAACAAAAAACAACTATTTTCCAAGACGGCTGGAATGTTGACCAAATTTAGCCTCCCTCCCCGTTGGACAGCAGAAAGGGGAAACGGAATCTGTGCCACATAATCTGGTTTAGAGGGACTTGGACGGAGGACTGAACACCGCACTGTGGTTGATCAGGGAGAAGTTCTTCATGGTGCCGTCTAGTGCCACGCCAGCCTCCTGCATCCCATACCTGCGGGTAGCGAAACAAAATGACATGCAGGTTAATGTTGCTCTACCGTATTTGCACATGTCCAACTCCATGAGACCCATCAGTCGGGATCAACACACTGGCCCATTAAATGGAAATCTGGACCACTTTCAAATTGCTTCTTGAAAATTGACATCATCAGCAATAGTTGCATTTTGAAAAATGTTTTTAATGAGAGCAACTCAATTCTGCTTTGACCTGATCTTTAGCGATGGACCGTATCAAAGAAGAAACTCTCTAAAATGGTTGGTCGAGTCAGTAGCAGTTTTGCATTACCTTCATGGACTGAACGTTTACAACTGGATTCAGGAATAGTTATTTATAATAATATTTGAAACCAGGGACTCTTCCCAATAGTCTATACACCCTCAGCGGCTGAAGAATGTGTTCCAAAGTGAAACCTGACACGGTGACCCCTCGTTGCATGCTCACCAGTCTGCAGTGTAAATAGCATTGTAGACGGGTAGCTGGGGCTCGCTGGCCAGACAGGTGAGCTCTTCCAGGCCGTTGGCTCCCATGTTGGAGAAGAGCAGCCAGTCCCCGACACTGAGCTCAGGCAGCAGGCAGTGCTCCACCACCTCATCCAGTTGGTCCAACGACGGCCCCCACAGGCTGCTGGGATACACCAGCTCCTCAGTGCAGAGTGCCCGCTACACAGGGCGAGAAGACACCCGTTTACCATCGTTTAGATACTGAAAACAGAAACTGAAAACAGGTTATCGACTTTGACCCAATACTCTGCACCCATGCTTTGTCTACACAAGTCCTTGCACCACCACCATTCAGCTATATATATATATATCCTGCCCCATATCAATGCTTTGACTATTCAGCCATTCATTCCACTTTCTGTTGCGACCGCGATTGGGTCACCTGCCTGCGCGGCAACTCACTGACCTTGTGCACCGACGGGGCAGGGATAGTGGCTCCTAGCAGCTTGCGGCGGAACGAGCCGTACACGCCCTCATTGATGTAGTACTGGAAATCCGCGTCCGTGGTGCTCAGCTCCCCTACAGGCAAAACACAGGGGACATTGTGTTGGGTTGTTACGTAGCAGTTAGCAAATGTGGAACGTTGGCCGGCTCTTCCGCAGATTAGCGATGGACTTCAATTCCAACTGAAGAAAAATTAACCAACTGCTCCCTGTGGTTATTTTACAACATTGCGCAACAAAAAAGAGAAAGAAACATGACTGAAGAAAAAGAAAGGAAGCAGTGAAATGAGACATCCAGATGACTTACCCTGGGCCAGGCTGTCCCACTGTTGGTTTAGTATCTTCTTGCCAATCACGTTGACGGCCAGACTGAAGGCGGAGGCAACGTAGAAGGTGCCTGGCTGGGCCAACACTTGCACCCCAGACAATGGAGGGAAGTAGGCATCCAACAGTGGACTGACTGCACACTCCACCTACAAACCAAAAACACATAGAGACACTTAGCTAGTGGTAGCATAGCATTCACAACATGCCCCGGCAACATGGCTTTACTGGCAACTTTATGGTACTCATTTACGTGGGTCAAAAAAGAACATTTTGTTCAGTTAACATTTTTGTTTGTTATGAATCTGAGGGCTAATGATTACCTGCTGGAGTTGAAAGTCTGAACCTGTGATTCCACCACCAATGTCCAAGATGTTCATGCTGAAGCCCAGCTCTGCCTGAACACACACCAAACACACAACAAAACAAATCACATTTTGTCCTTTAGCTTTTAAAAAGGGTCATGAATGCCTGGAACACCCCATCAACAAAACGAGAGTTATTTACACACTCACCCCCATGTCGAAGACACAACGGGCATCCGAGAGGGCATGGCTGTAGGCCTGCTGCAGGTCCGGGCAGGAAGGGGGAATGTGGAAGGTCACCCCCACGACGTCAACCCCCAGCTCCCTGGCCAACTCCAGGAGGTACCGGCAGCTCTTCAGGGAGCAACCAAAAGCCACGCTGGTCTCGGCGGCATGGGCTTCGGTGGTCAGCTGCAGCAACAACCTGGGAGAGAACAGATCAAAAACACACTAGTCAGGGTGGATGACACAGCAATTAAAACATTAACGCCCATACAGTTAAGTGAACTCAGTAACTCCTTAACTCAGTAAAAGTGTCAGTCTTAACACTAGCTGTTCCATTAATACTGCCATTACCAAAGCATGTCCTTCAAACAGCATTGAATGTTTATGCCAAGCCAAAGTCAACTTTAATCCATTGTCATCATGACAAAACCTTGGAAAATCTGCTTGGACCAAACTATGACTTTCCACCTACTTTGCGTTGCTGTGCCCCCGGGCAATCTTGCAGAGCTCGGCCTGGTTGTCACAAACAAGGTGGCGCACGTTGTTCTTTGCGGCGTACTTGATGTGGGCCAGCTGCTTGCAAACCCCAGACAGGATGATGTTTTCTGGGGGTACACCGTGCTCCAGCACCTAGGCTCAGCTCGGCCTAACAGAGAGAAGATATTGTGATTATAACCAAATCTAAAAGCCTTAGAGCAACGTGCAAAACAAAGCACAAAACGTTACATAAGGTGAAAGCCCAGGACGCATTTAATCACCGGTAATCAACACGAGTGATGGGTCACACAGCGGTAACCAAAAAGGTATGAAAGTGCTTTCATAACTGGGTGAGACCTGTGGGTGGGTGTTTTGACACGTGTACATGAACACACCAACACCACTGGATAGGACAGTCGGGTAGCAAAGGTGAAACCACCAGCGCAGTTGGCGAGAGCCCCACCTTGTTGGCACAGACGAAGCCAAGGCCCAGGGAGGCCAGCACCTCGATGACGGCCGGGCTGCTGTTGCACTTGACTGGGTAGTAGGGCTGAAGCTGTGGTGCCAGAGTCTGCCAGCGCACATGCTGCCGCATCAGGGCACCCAGGTCGCCCACCACGAACGCGCTCCTCTCCACCTGGGAACAAGGGGGGGGGGGGGGGGGGGGAGTAAAGTTAGATCACAGAGACGACAGACCTGTAGCTGGAGACGACAGACCTGTAGCACAACCAGCAAAGAGGTTGGTTTACATAATCTGATGGACACTGGTAGTCACGTAGTACTGTTGGCTTAGGATTATGGTCCTTACACATAAATCCCATTAGATTCACTGGGGTATGATAGTTGTTTAACAGGATTGGTGTGAGTCTCTCCAGTTAGATCGACTGAAAACCTGAGCCAAGATTTCCCTCACAAGCCATCAGGACTGTGAACACTGATCACCAGGGCCTGCACCAAGTTCCACACACAGTCCCTCTTAGGTGCACACACATATAGCGATTTTTTTCAGATCCATTATTTATAGCTACACCTATTACAATTAGTGTTGCTTCTTTTTACTGTAAATATTGTTGCTTCTTTTTATTGTAAATACTGTTACTGTTTTGCACAATCCCGTAAGCATTGCCACTTTCATTTCACTGTACATCCTGTATGTTTATGTGACGAATAACGAGTGACTCAATAGCTTAAGCAGAGCAATTTAAAATAAATGCTTCAAATAAACATGTCCCAGTCAAGACCAAACTGACTGGTTTTCAGGTGTTGTGACTGGAATGCCAAACTGACCAGAGCATGCTCGGAGATGTATCCATCAATGACATCGTCGATGGTCACTCCTTCCTCCAGGAGCTCAAGGATGTAGCTGGGTTCCTCGGAGAGTCCTTTCATATTAACCGTTTTCCGCTTAGCTGACAATCATAAAGAAGAGGGAGGCGAATAGAGAAGGTCACGACTGAGCCAGTGGGGTCCTGCCGGTATGCAACAAACTGCAGAAAGATAAAGAGGAGACGAGAACAAGGGTCACTTCACAATCAGTTACTTTCCATTGAAAACATTCTTCAAATCAACCTAGCATGCAATTGTACTACGCTACATTGACTGCACAATTAACTTATTATTTAATTCAAGTTTAGGTCTTAAAAAGGTCTTAATGACAAATCGACAGCCGTTAAGAAAAGCTACAACTTTTCTACAAACAAACATACAACAGTCAGACGGAGATGAGCCCCCCGGGTGCTGCATACACCGTTGACCTGTCTGAACCGTTTGCCTGCGTCTGTAAAAGGGTGTTGGTGTGTATTCTGGGGTGTGGACTTACATGGACAAGTCAGGGGATGGACTTGTCCCACTATCAGCTAGGATCCCAAGGCGGCTCAGCGTTGAAGTCAAAGTGCTCCCGGTAGAGAGCCGCCCCTAGACCTTCTGGGTAGCGGTTATACACCTGTGCAGAGACAGGGGAGCCCTGCAAACACAAACACCGTTAGCATTGCAGCAATCATTACACACTTTGACAACAATTCTTTGAGTTCCCAACACACACTAAACACCCTCCAGTGAATGGTTTCTCCCAGGTACGTCTCTATCACATCCCTGTGGCCGGGTGTGTGTGTGGCCGGGGCTGACCTGATGCCACATGTACTGTCACTTTGCTCCAGGTGTGTGTGTGTGTGTGTGTGTGTGTGTGTGTGTGTGTGTGTGTGTGTGTGTGTGTGTGTGTGTGTGTGCATGATCGATGCGTTATGTAACGTCCATGTGATGTCAATGGCTTTTTTTTTTTGGTCGATCAAAGACATCAGTGTGAACTACTGCTAATACCAGACCATAATAACCAGTAGCTAATATTGACGTTGGGGTTGGGGGGGCGGGGGGGGGCGAAAAAACATCGGAATGTCACGAATCGCCAGTTTTTTTAACCGACGTGATCATACGATACGTCGTGTCGGGTTGCGAAATAATACAAAATAATCAAAAACGAAACAACCGCAAAAAAAAACAACATTATCTGGGGACAGCAGCGGCCAGGACTAATCTCGCTAGCGTTAGCCAACCACACCAGACGTGGCCGCACGGCCATTATCCACGTACGGTTCAATAACCGGCGCCGCGGCGGACACACACACACAGTATATCGGAAGTATCGGAGCGGAATGGAAACGGTATTTATCCAAAACAACGACAACAACGACGACGACGTACGTGACCAAATAGGGCTGAACAACCGTCCGGTCGGCCTGTCATGTGTGGCAAGGCAAGGCAAGGAGGAGGATAAACCCCGCCATGTTTCTCCACCGTGAGAGCGGGGAGCCTTCAGCGGCGCGGTTCGTACTTACGTGAGATAACGGCCAGGGTGATTTGGAAAATCGTCTTCTCTTTTTCGGCGGAATTTTTAAACGGTGGTGGGGGCCACAATAGAAGAAAGAAAGAGGCCTAATTTTGCCATATGGTTCAGACGAGAGAGAGGAGGCGGTGGGGGGGGGAACGAGCTGTGTCTCTTGCTAGGTGGGTGGAGAACTACGGGAAGCTAGGGGAAGGGAAGCGGACATGTCATCAACGGGCCCGGGGGCGGGGCTTCCGCGCCGACTTCAGCCAATGGGCGGCGTCGGAGGGCGGGGCGTCCGCGCCTCGTTCGGCCAATGGCGTTCGCGCTCGACGAAAACGCCAAATATGTATTTCCGAATTACACACGGACGACGGTAAGATTTATCGAAGGTGACGTAACTATTAACTTTGCATTATTGACTGTTAATAAAATCCCCCACAAAGAGGACTGTTGTTAGATTTAAATCTTGCAGTTGGAAGTAGGCTAATACAGGTACATAACTAACTAACTAACTAACTAACTAACTAACTAACTAACTACTAACTATGCTATAAAGTGTTAGGTAGTGTTGGTTGCAGTGAAAAGGGAATGTTATATATATGACCAATTATATACGAAGTTGAGTTAAATATAAATAAGAAAAAGACTTACAAAGGTTACATTTTTTAAATGAATATCTTTAAGTTCAAATAACATAACATACAATACAAATCTTTACATTAAATTGACAAACTAAATAATAATACTATGGGTTGAAAAACAAACTACACATGAATCATCAGGATTTTGAAACTATAACTTACATACATTATACTTCCAACATGTAATAACATTCACAAGTTCAAGAAGGCTGCACTGAACTTTGTAGATAAGACTGCAAATGACAAAACAGTCTCTACTCAAGGATACCTTGCATTCCTGTTTGTAGACATAACATCCATTGAGAGCTAAACAGAAGGTCAGGCTATGAAATGATATATAGGTAAATGTTGGATATAGACAGATATCATGAAGCAAGATACTTCAATACATTCAGCAGAACTATGCTGTAGGCCTATTCATGTATTCACAGGTCTCAAAACAGAATAATAATGACATGCATGCTGATTCCCATTTTGATTATTCACAAACTTTGAAACATCAGATAGCAGGAAATCCTTCCCTAGCAGTGGTTAACCAGGAGACATTCATGGGTTTGAAAAGGGCTGATAAATCCTCATTGTGGACGCAGCACATTAACTCAGGATATTTCTGCATATTCCTGACTGCGTTTAGATACTTGGTGGCCTGGACTGTGTCGGTATTTTACCCTCTTCTTGACCATATTTGTGGCTAAGCAGTCGTTAATAAACCAGCACAATATTTTCCATGGGACATAATGACCAGTTCAATTGAATGCATAACATTATATAATATGAATTACATAATGTAGAAGGTAGTTGCGCTTCTCGCCATTGCGGACGCTGGCCACAAGAGGGCGACATTGAGGGACTGCCCAATCGACCACCACAACAAATGCTAGTGCGCACGTCCTTCTGCGCATACGCACAACTCATCTGATCAGCTGACTGTGTGTGTGTGTGTGTGTGTGTGATGCTTTTTTCCTTTGGTGGTACAGTCAATGCTTGAAGGACCTCTGAATTGCAGTGGCTTTTATTGAGAAATGCATTGGATAATTTGAAAACTGCATCGTGAACATAGTACGGACCAGCACGGATACATCAGGTTCATCTGGTGAGTGTAAAACATTGTAATCTCAATGTCGTGACACACTAGCTGTCCTTTGCTAGAAGGCTAATGCCACTCAGCTAGGTCCCAGTAATATATTGACATTCATATTTTTTGTTCAATGAAAAATGGTGTGTAAACGTATAATGTATGCGCAAAGCCAGTGAATATGATATGCACGCAATAGGAAAATAATAAGTGACAGTTAATGTGATGTGTACATCTGCTACAGTCACATGATCACATGACATCCGTGGGTCCGCTCTGTGCCAGTATCTGCCTCTGGTTAATAACTGTGATCGTGTCAAATAAGTATCTGTAATGAAATATGATATTTAAAAGAAGTGAAGACATGGTGACTGGTCTTGTATGTGGAAGGAAGTCACATTCTGTGTGTGGATTTATGAATAGATGAGTCCCCCAAAAAGAGGAAGACCTTTCCTGGTAATGTGACACTGATTCAACTTTTGAATTCCCAGGGTCTGGTCTTAGTCCCTGGACTTGGTCTCTACCACATAGACGTTGCTGATGGTTCTTGGGTTGTAGCCTGCCAACAAAAACTAATAGTTATTATGTATAGTCATAGGCCCCTATATATATCAAAAAAAGAAAAGAAAAAAAAGAGGAAATAAATTTGTCTTCATGTTGATTCTTCACCAGGTCCAAACAATACTGGATAAAGTATTGAGTTATTATTGCAACATAATATTATTTTGGTTATTTCAACTCCCAATGCTGATGCCTGTCTCTCCAGCAGAGGCCCTGTGAGCTACCTGTCTCCCAGCCGCCATGACTGAATTCTGGCTGATCTCCGCTCCAGGCGAGAAGACATGTCAGCAGAGCTGGGACAAGATGATGGTGGCCACCACGCACACCACCAACCTCTCCACCAACAACAAGTTCAACATCCCAGATCTCAAGGTCACCACACGCACACACACACACACACACACACACACACACACACACACACACACACACACACACACACACACACACACACACACACACACACATCTGTGTTGATCCTGGTACGAAAATGGTCAATTGTATTGAAAGTATCGAAAATGCATTTATAAAACTGGTGCTTTGGCCACAGGTTGGAACTCTAGATGTCTTGGTCGGTCTGTCGGATGAGCTGGCCAAACTGGACACCTTCGTGGAGAGGTAAGCCTTGTTATTTCTACCAAGATGATGAACCGATTAATACCTATCGTCTCGTACTCTTAGTGTTTTTGTTCTATTCATTAGTTAGAGTAACTGTGTGAGCTGTGTCATGTTATCTCATGACAGTGAACTAGATTCCAATACCTCAGTTTCGTGAGGAATGCGATGCCTCATTCCAGCAATGGTGCACTCTGTTGGTTGTGCTGTCATGACCTACTATTTAGTAGCAGACGAAGGAGCAGGTCGCATTAGGCATCTTGCTCAAGGGTGCCTGCAGGTTAAGCTTTAAGGTTAGGCTGCAGACATTGGGGCTCGAACCCAGTACCTTTCGGTGGGGAGACGAACACCCTAGCCCACTAGACTATCCTCCTGCCTGAACTAGTGTGTGTGTGTGTGTGTGTGTGTGTGTGTGTGTGTGTGTGTGTGTGTGTGTGTGTGTGTGTGTGTGTGTGTGTGTGTGTGTGTGTGTGTGTGTGTGTGTGTGTGCGGGTGTATGTGTCCTCTCTCATGCCGTCGGGGTGTGGATGCTGCTGTGCCTGGTCAGTGTGGTGAAGAAGGTGGCCCAGTACATGGCAGATGTTCTGGAGGACAGCCGGGACAAGGTCCAGGAGAACCTGTTGGCTAACGGAGGTACAGCCACAGCTCCTTACACAGGGATGAGCCTTGTAACGCTTTCTAGTCCGTGTATTAAAGGTTGGTTCCTGTGTTTTTACCCCAAACAGTTGACCTGGTCACCTATGTGACCAGGTTCCAGTGGGACATGGCCAAGTATCCCATCAAACAGTCGCTGAAAAACATTTCTGAGATCATCTCCAAGGTAACCTCGTACATCACTGTAGAATAGTACCGTCTTGTGTATTATATATCTGTACATGTATTTTATCTATTTGACATATGTTATTACAAACAAAGCATATGAAATACAAATGCACAAATAAATCATTTAAATAATAAGAAAATACAATGAATTGTACTTTTAGTTACTTTAGGAGAGGGGGTAGCATTTTTGACATATTTTACGGATGTACTATTATGTAATGTGTATTTATTTGTGGCAGAAGCAAAATAACATACCAGTTTACAGGAGTGCACAAAGAAGTGTAATAATAGTAATTTGGAGTATTAACACGTACGTCTGACACGGTGTGACTCCACAGCAAGTGAGTCAGATAGACAACGACCTGAAGGCCCGCGCCTCGGCGTACAACAACCTGAAGGGAAACCTGCAGAACTTGGAGAGGAAGAACGCGTGAGTCAAGATGGCCGCCGCCGCGCTCACATTCGCCACTTTCCTTAAAGATATGTGAAAACACTTAAGCTGCGGAATTAGCCGCTATGTACACCTAATTATAAACATTTATTTTATTTTGAATTTATTTAACCAGGAAAAGCCTCATTGAGATTAAAAGTCTCCTTTACAAGAGTGTCCTGGCCAAGACAGCAGCAGCACATTAAAACAAAGTTTCAGACGTACAACATTAATATTGGCAGTAGTTTGTCATTTGGCAGAAGCTTTATCCAAAGCAACTTAAATGTGAGGCGGAGAACAGTCAAAGCATGCAACCAATATCGGAGTAAACTACTACAAAACAAGCACAGAGTAGCTATAGAAAAGGGAATACAAATAAAAGAAACAGGTTTTTTTAATTTTATTATTTGTGGTATAGTCAAGTGCATAACAGAGTTCAATTCAACACAAGCTAAACACAACATGCACAAATCAGTTGATGTAGTGTAGTTAACAGCTCTCCTATCTGTTATTCCTAAGTACTTGCAGGGTTATTGTATTCATTTGAACTTTGCTGACGGCCTTCACATGCCAATCTGCTGCGGTGTAGGGGGAGCCTGCTGACCAGGAGTCTGGCCGACATCGTCAAGAAAGAAGATTTCGTTCTGGACTCTGAGTACCTCCTCACCATGCTGGTGGTCGTATCAAAGTGAGCACCGCACTGTTCCCGAGACACACACTGAACGCTGAACCAGCAGTGGTTTCGTTGATGTTGTTTAGGCCGGGCGACGGTCTGATGAATTGGTTGTGCGTCTTTTCCAGGACGAACTACGTTGAGTGGCAGAAGACATACGAGACCCTGTCTGATATGGTGGTCCCACGGTCCACTAAGTAAGCGTCAAATCCCAGAGGATCATCCACAGTTCAGGGACATATATATATATATATATAATACAGTGTTACGCTACTGCCTTCCCTGCTCAAATGTACTGCACACCAACCCATTTACTCCTGTTGCTTTCTTGAAGATGGTCTGACAACAGACATTTGTATACGTGTGTGACCAGGATGAAATGGCACAACTCTTTAAATGTTGTAATTATTTTTCATTAAAATCCCGAACCCCAGCGTGTAGAGCTGTTACTGGCGGTGTTTGACTCGCTGCGTCTCCCCCACAGCCTGCTGTTCGAGGACCACGACAGCGGCCTGTTCAGTGTCACTCTGTTCAGGAAGGCCATCGACGACTTCAAGCACAAGGCCAGAGAAAACAAGTAGGTGACCCGGTGTGTGCGACGCTTATTCCATAACAGCGTTATGTAACGCTTGCCGTGTTTCCGATCGGCTCAAAAGGGTCGGCCGCAGTCTTGCGCCGCAACTAGAAAATGTTCAACCGCAAAAACATGTACATTTTAAAAAATAGGCTACTGTATAACACCGAGGTAATTCATTGAGGAACATTCACACGGTCAGAGTTGGGAGTTATTCATGGAAAAGGTGAGGCGTAGAGGACCGTACCTTTTTTGAGTGTGCTTGCGACCACTTACCTTGACCACTTAACGTTACCACTCAACATAGTGCACTGCAGTCAATCCCCTGTTAGCTAAGAAAACACTCCTGTGAGCGTGAAGGACTGCATAGTAAAACCTCTAACCTCCTAAGTCGCCCGCCAACACGAAACAAGATAACATGGAGTCTGCTTGTTTTGTGCTTGCGGACCGAATGGCCATTAACCGTACAATTAAGAATGAATCTTTATGCTGTATTTTGCTCACTATAGCAGAAACATTTAGACATATTTCTTTTTTTTTTCCTGTTATGGTTGATAATCAAGTCATTTCTTTTATGATCTGGTAATGTATTGCCCAAAGTATTTTTATAAATCACAGGATCTCATCAATTATTGGATTCTGACCTAGATATATTTGTTGCATTGCTCCTAATTGTGTACTAATTGTAGCTTGGACATTTGGACCACGAGTGTCTTTTCATAAACTCTTACCACTCAGTTAAATATAGTCTGTGTATAAACAAGCCACTCCACAACCTCTTCAATTTATGCGTTCCATGGAACTGATTATGTGTGTGTGGGCTGATGAAAACAATAGTGTGTATTTCCAGAGATACATTACTGCGTTTATGTAGTAGGGGTTATTATTGTATTCTGAGTGCGGCGTGTCACATGTTATGCGATCAGAGATTAATTGCGTATTCTCTCTCTCTCTCTCTCTCTCTCTCTCTCTCTCTCTCTCTCTCTCTCTCTCTCTCTCTCTCGCTCTCTCTCTCTCGACCTAGGTTCACGGTGCGTGATTTCCAGTACAATGAGGAGGAAATGAAGGCTGACAAAGAGGAAATGACACGGCTGTCCACCGACAAAAAGAAACAGTTTGTACGATCGGCGGGGGTTTCTTAAATCAACATCTTTTTTTAAATGTTTGTCGCCCACAGCCGGATCCATGTTTCCCAATGAACAATATTATCAGGCAATTTCCTGTGATTTTTTTTACAATGAGCCCAGCAAGATTACAAAGCAATAATAACGAAGGGATAGGGGCTTTTATTATCGAGTGTGTGTGCTAATGGTGTCGAAGCGAAGAGGCGCGTGGCTGATTCCTCTGTCCTGTCGTCTCCAGGGTCCCTTGGTGCGATGGCTGAAAGTGAACTTCAGCGAGGCCTTCATCGCCTGGATCCACATTAAAGCCCTGCGCGTGTTTGTGGAGTCGGTCTTACGGTGAGGGAGGGAGGGGAATGGAGGGAGAGAGAGGGGGAGGGAGAGGGAGAGAGAGAGAGAGAGAGAGGGGGAGGGAGAGAGAGAGAGGGGGAGGACAGAGAGAGAGGAGAGAGAGGGGGGGGGGAGAGAGAGGGGGGAGAGAGAGAGAGGGGAGAGAGAGAGAGGGAGAGGGGGAGAGAGAGAGAGAGAGAGAGAGCGCTAAAAACGCATTTCACTCAGGAGCATGTCGGCCATTTTGTTTTTTGTATTTTCTGTAATGTAAATGTAATGTTTTTTCCCCCCCGTTCCTCAGGTACGGGCTGCCGGTGAACTTCCAGGCCATGCTGCTGCAGCCCCACAAGAAGAACATGAAGAAGCTGCGCGAGGTGTTGTCTGAGCTGTACAAACACCTGGACAGCAGCGCCGCCATCATAGACGTGAGGCCCCCCCCCCCCCCCCCCCCCCCTCCCAACATTCAAAGTGCAAACCACAGCCTTGAATAAATGTGTCTGTGTTTTTATGCGTGTCATTCGTAACGGTGTGGTGTGGCGGCTGCAAGAGCCTTGGCCTTCATATCGCGGTTTTGTGTCGCGAATCGATTTGCAGAGTTGAATTGAACGGCGTTTATCGCTTCTCGTTGTCTTCAGGCCTCCATGGATATCCCTGGGACTGAACCTGAGCCAGCAGGAGTACTACCCCTACGTTTACTACAAGATCGACTGCAACCTGCTGGACTTCAAGGTCTAGTAGAGGCCGTGGACGCCGTCCAGACCGTCGTCAGCAGCGTCAACACTCCGCGCGCACACACCGAATTATACCCTCCGTCGTGTAATTCATTCAGGAGTATTTCTCTTCTCTCGTCAATCTGTTTTATTTTTCTCATTTTTATTCTCTCTCTCTCTCTCTCTCTTCTCTCTCTTTCTCTTTCTCGTTTGCAACGTCTCAATTACATTCCTGACAGATTCCTGTCCTATTCTAGTGTTTATTGCAAAAATGGTGAAGTTCAGTCTCTCTACAAAGTGTAAACTTGAGAGCGATCCCTTTTCTCTTGAAACATCCAGGGCTATTGAATCGTCGGTTGTCTTTTAATTGTATTTTTATGTTGTTGTTGTTTACCCCCCCCAGTCGCTACACATCCCGCTTAGTGAAACCCAAAGTAGTGTCATTGTAGGCCTACATGTTCAAAGGGAGGGGGGACACTGAAAGAAAGAAAAAATGTTGATGTGTGTTGTTGATTGTATTTATTTGTGATGGCGATGACATCATCAGACTAATAGACCCATTATGTGGTTGTGTTCATGGTTTTCGACAGTACTGTGTCTGTAGTGTCGTGTGTGTGTGTGTGTGTGTGTGTGTGTGTGTGTGTGTGTGTGTGTGTGTGTGTGTGTGTGTGTGTGTGTGTGTGTGTGTGTGTGTGTGTGTGTGTGTGTGTGTGTGTGTGTGTGTGTGTGTGTCGAACGTCCGGTTAAGAAGTTATTGTGAAAAAAATGTTACTTTTTTTTCCTTCAAAGAATTGCGTCATCTCATGCTGTCATTCAATCAAGAAGCGACAGAGCTGTATTCATGTGTACTATATTTCTGGGAAAAAGACATCTATGTGCAAATACTGTATTGTCAAAATAATAATAATAATAATAATAATAATAATAATAATAATAATAATGAAAGCAATCCAAATAAATACATACTATACTTTAACCGTCGTCCAATGTTGCAGAACACAGGCCAACAAAACCTATAGGCCTATAAATAAGATAAGATAAGATTTTATTTATTTTTTTACTTTTTTGACTTTTCACTTCTGCAGAAAAACATTCAACCTTATCAGTTCACCAACGTCACTTCTACATCATATCCTTGCCATAGTATTATGCTAAAGACGTTATTGTAGAGATGTGACGCAGGTGCGTCGCTGTAATGAGCGCCTGGCCGCCGCGCCGCGCGCTGCGCTCGGAGCGCGCAGAAGCGGCAGCGCGCAGAGCGGCAGCGGCTCCCTGAGCGGCGCAGCGTCGTCATTCTGCCGTTTCAGTAGACACAGCATCACCACCAGAAGAAGAAGAAGAAGAAGAAGAAGAAGAGGAGGAGGAGGGATGATGATCTCGCCATCCTAAGCGTTGTTATTATTAGCCTATTATTATTGTTGCATCGTGTCGCTCGGTGCGCGCTGCTCCCACTGCCGCGGGTGGATGACATTTCGATGGGTTGCGGAGGAAGCCGCGCCGACGCGATCATCGAGCCGCGGTATAATGAGAGCTGGACCAGGGAGACTGAATCGACGTGGCTCACCAACACCGACGTGGAGACCCCTCTCCCTGCGATACACGGTACGCACAGCCCTGTCGTTTTATCACAATGACATTATGATTCACCAAGGCACACATATATGCTATTATTTATGTATATATCTAATATAGGAGGCTGTGTGTGAACGCCATCACAGTCTAATAGAGGATAAGGTATTGTATTTATCATGGGCTATGGATAATATGTGTATGTGTGTGTGTGTGTGTGTGTCTGTATTTCTGTGTGTTTCTGTTACAGTGAGACTTACAGTGAAACCTCTGTGTTTGTGTGTTTGTGTGTGTGTGTTTGTGTGTGTGTATGTGTGGGGGGGGGGGGACTCATGGGGGTAAACACATCTTATATATATATTTGTTTTATTGTACCAATGTCACCTCAGTAATATGGACAATCCACAATTACACCTCAGTCCAGTTTGAATAATGTCCTACACAGCCTGTGATGATTTCAACTTTGGCTCTTCCTGACATGACTTGACAAGAGGATGGCTTCTTGGTACCTATGGACATATGCATATGTGAGGTTTCAGTTTCCGACGCCTGTGTCAATATCTTCACCCCCCCCCCACCCTACATCCATGTGTGTGCTCTCCAGGCAAGGGTCTGGAGGGCAGCGGTCTGCGGGAGAAGAGGATGGTGAACACAGGGACCCAGTGTGGGAAGCAAGCGCTGCCGTCCAGCGGCTCCAGCCACCAGAGGAGAACCAGGCGCTCCATCACTGAGGTACCGGGGTCCACGCTAGGGCTGTGCTGGTTCACACACACACACACACACACACGCACACGCACGCATGTACTGACACAGACACAGACATAGACACACACACACACACACACACACACACACACACACACACACACACACACTGAGTTAGGGTCCCAGCTAGGGCTGTACTGGTTCACACGCACACACACACGCACACGCACACACGCACACACACACACTGAGTTAGGGTCCCCTCTAGAGCTGTACTGGTTCACACACACACACACACACACACACACACACACACACACACACACACACACACACACACACACACACACACACACACACACACACACACACGCATGAACTGACACAGACACAGACATAGACACACACACACACACACACACACACACACACACTGTGGCATTGTTTATGTGGCTATACATGATATAACTTGTGATGTACACAGTCTGTTATAATGGCTCGGCCAACTTCCTGTTGGTGCGAATGGTGTGAAATGGGAAGCACCGAAACACATTATTATTATTATTATTAGCACAGGGGGTACAATAGCACAGAAATAGATTCAACAGTATTGGCTAAAATGAACTAACTTTTCTGTTTAGGTGTTAAAAAGTGCCCATTTTAAAATGCATGAACATAAGGAATAATTTCAATAACATGGCATTCATTTGAAGATGCAAAACAATAATATACCCAAGACACTGTTGTCATGTTGTTGCCGATGAACCATGTTGCTATTATCTATTACTTTACCTTACAATGGACTGTTATCATCATGTTAATATTATCTAGTGCTATTCCTTACTATGAACTGTTATCGTCATGTGATGTCTGCACAGCCAACACCTATTAGACCCCTCGCTGTGCTGGAAGGGACATCGTCTTCTGTTCTTCCTTAAGGGCTCCTCCTTGTCCGGCATCTTCTCGTTATTTTGAGGGCTATGGGTTACGAGATTGAAGAAGAATGTATTTATTAGTGTACTTTAAAATATCATATGCCTCAGAACTATGCCCCACTCAGAGTGTATACTACTGTGATGTATCCTCTCTGGAAGCAATTGTTAGATTAGCAAGTTACCAGACCTCTGTCTCTAACCCCCCGCTGGTCCTGAGGATATGATCAGGAACCAATAGAGGTGTTGGGCTTCGCATTAAATGGCCTCCCCTGTTATATCAATCAGACAACAGATCCCACACAGACCAACTGGTCCAACGTCTTAGCTTCATTCTGTTCTTAGCCCCCTCCCTGCAAGACCTCGGCCTCTAACCCCCCACTGGTCCTGAGGAGTTGATCAGGAACCAATGCATTAATTCACCTCCCTTTCTGTTTAACCTAGACAGGGGGTGAACAGTTTGTGATTGGCCGCTTCAAATGACGTAACCCAATAGGAAATACGGGGGACGCACCTTTTTGTGTTGTATAGCCTAGAGAAGGCGTGTTTAAAGGTAACAATGGGAGGGGCCTCCGATAGCCCCGCCCTTGCCATGTGTTTTGTAATACGGTTGTATGTAAGAAGTTAAGTTACTTAAAAAAACTGCACTGGTTATCTTGGGGATCCTGCGTGAGCCTGTGAATAAAGGATTCAGTTACATCTTGACTCCGTGGCCTGTTTGAAACACAGGACTCTGTAGACCTGGAAACTGCACCTTGGGTTTTAGGACTCTCCATTAAGATCCTGCCCAATTAGATGTGAATGTGGACCTATAGTACGGCTTTTACTCAGGTCCTGTGCTTTTGAGAAACATGACATTCTCATGTTATTTCATGGGACTCATTTGCAGTCGAAAACTCTGATGGTGGAACGAGCCACCTAGCCCCTGTGAGCTGCAGTAACCCTCCCCGGTTATCCGAAGACCCCTTTCCCTCAAATATCTCATGGTTTGACTTGTGCCCTTTGCAACATAGAGGTTTAGAAACAACCTCTATGTTGAATACAGACTGCACTCACTGCACTGACTGACTGTGGTTGTGCAGACCTTGAACGCTGACCATATGCTTCGAACTGAAGCGTCTGCTAAATGACTAAAAGGCAGACGTCTTTCACATAATCAGACATGTTGTGTGTGTGTGTGTCTCTCTCTCTCTCTCTTTCTCCCTCCCTCCCTCTCTCTCTCTCTCTCTCTCTCTCTCCCACACAGCACACGACCAGGGACTCCAAGCGTCGAGCTTCGAAGGAGGCGAACGGGTCCTCTGAAGAGGCCCAGCCAGTCCATGGCAGCTGTGGCGGAGGAGGAGGTGTTGTTGCTGGAGGAGGAGGAGGAGGAGGAGCAGGAGGAGGAGCAGGAGGAGGAGGAGTTAGTGGAGCGACTGAACCAGGAATGGCCTCCTGCGACGACAGATGAAACAACGAAAAACGAAAAAGAACAAAAGAAAAAGAGGGTTTTACCACGTGCAAAAGAGAGATGGTGATGGTGATTTGAAATGAGCGATTGTGATATGAGCTCCTCAGGGCTCGACGCGCCGGCCTGCGTGACCACGGGCCTCCTCAACACGCCTCCATCCACAGATCCTGGGATGCTGCATACTTTTGTTCACTTCACTGCGGCCATTGCGAATGCATGCGTTTAAAACAAAGCGAGAGAGAGAGACAGACACAGAGAGAGAGAGAGAGACAGAGAGACAGAGAGACATCCATGCACTCTTTCTGCTAGCACCATGCTTTCTTGCCCCATGCCGACATTCACGGCAAGGAAATGTGCCATAGTGACGCTTGGTGAACCGACATGAGAAGGACAGACTTTCTCTCCTTTACGCACACGATCATTTTCTATTTCAATCCCCAACGCTGTTGTGTGGAGCCTTCCTATTAACTTTGTTATCATGTGCGCCAGGAGAGCAATGTCAGTTTTTTAATAAAAACACAACTGATGTGGAGGACTTTAGTAAATGCTGATTGTGTTCACGTTTGGGCGGACGGTTGAATGGTGTTAAAGGAGTCAAGATGTATAAAGGCTTCGCACTTGAGGGCTCAGGTCTATATTTTTTCCCCACAGGGCTTTGCAAGGTAACAAACAAGAGATATACACCCGCATGTGCCTAAATGCCTCATTTCATTTAACCTTTTTTCTCTGTACTTCTAAAACATAGAGGCATCATACATGTAACAGTACTCTTACGGTAATCGTTATCTTCTGTTTTATGATTGTAACACTGTATTATTTGCCATAATGTATCGTGATGTGTCATGTGTTTAGCTTCAAGTGTTGCATGTTTTAACATTTTACTTCCAGAGCTGATTCTAAATGACAGTGGATACTATTATTGCGCAACGGTGGAGAAAACACAACAGTTTGCACTGTTTCTGTTCCTGTAATCTCAAAGTCGTAAAACGAGAGTTGTGTGACCATAATGATCAGGAAATCATTAACAGGATTTTATAGCCACAAGGCAAGGAGACGTGTGGTACAACGAGTGTCCACCAGATGGCGCCCAAACCCACTGTAGGCCTGCAGGACGCCCATAGTGGTATTGATTGTCAAAGTGAATGGACGTTGGTGGACGACCACTTAAAATGAAAGCTATTAATTAGCGAGAGGATGCTGAGCTTTGCCAGAAACCATGTAACAGGTGTCTGTCTGGGAAGGTGTCAAAGTCAGACACTATTTTTATGGCTTATCCATCCAGCTCGCACCAATGAAATGATCGTATTTCGATTTCTTTCAATAATTTCTGTTTAATGTGTAATCGTCTTGGTTTGGTGATTTAAAAAATACAAAAACAAAACAAAACAAAAATGAAACGAAACATAAAATAAAGAAATATTTCAAGCATTTTTTTTGCATTTAGTTGTATAGTAGGCTACACTACACTAAAAAAACCTACTGAACGGTTCTAGGCCTACATAATGAATCAGGCCTATGCAACTGGTACAGCCTGCATATTCCCATATATATAATATAATATAACATATTGTCCCCTATAGGGAAATTTGTCATGGACTCATAGTAGAAACTGCCCTTACAGACGATAAATACACAAAGTATACATATAGCAGCTAAAGACATAGCCTACACGTAGGCTACATACACATCATGACACATCCAAATAAAAGATTACATCAAATAAAAACAACAAAACAAGCAATTCACCAAGTCATTGCACATAATAAAGCAATTAATAATTAATGAAAGACACGTCACTGGGTGGAGACACCGTCTGAAGTGAACCAATGGGTTTAAAAGGGAGAAGGGGGCTGAACCAGGCGGCTCTGGGACCGCCCTGAGCCGCCAGCCTGGCCGCCAGATCAGCAGCCGCTCACTGACGGCCATCATCCGTAAATGGAGGACAGCTGACGTCCGGACGCGGTTTTCTCCGGTGCTTTTCCTTGGTGATTGTATTGTGTGTGTGGGGGGGGAGTGGGAGGTTTTCCATTTGATCCCCACTCACAAACACTGATTTTGGTGGGTGATAACCAAAAACGTGGAGGAATGGCCAAGCGGCCGGGGACCGACGACGGCATGTTGATCTCGCCGGCCAGCCCTCGGGATTTCGGCGTCGGCGTCGGCGTGACGAGCGCCCCCGCGGACCGGGACCGGGATGTGGACGTGGACCGGGACGTGGACCGGGACGAGCTGTCCCTGGAGGAGATCCTGATGCTGTACAGCCAGCCCATCAACGAGGAGCAGGCGTGGGCCGTGTGCTACCAGTGCTGCAGGGCTCTGGCGGCGGACACGCGGCGGAGGAGAACAGCCAAGCCGACCGCCGCGTCCTCCTCATCCCCATCCTCAACCTCCTCCTCATCCTCGCCGCCGTCGTCGGTGTGTGATGGCGAGAGGCGGATAGACGGACCCGGGGACGTGTGGATCCAGAGAGAGGGGACTGTGGTGATGCAGCACAGACAGACCACAGGTAAACAACATGGGGATGGGGGGGGATGGATTTGTGTCTCCATCCACTCTGGTGCGCACATGAATGACTGCGTAGTAGGACAGGGGTGGAGGGGGTAAGCCGTTTATAATAATAATAATAATAATAATAATAATAATAATAATAATAATAATGCGTCCAGTCAGGATGATTCATTATGCTTTGGGATCGCCCTGGACCTGGAGGCCCCGCCAGACACAGGGCCCATATTGTGGCCATGTGGCGGAGGGGGGTTTTGTTTACAGACGCTGGGATGCGTTTTTTTTCGCAGCACAAAGAGCCCCCCTCTTCTGTGTGAAATCACCTGAGGGGCCCACCGCTTCATCATCATCATCCAGTGGTTCAACGGCCGCTGTTGTTGCAGCAGTGCCATTTATTTTTGTTTTTATTTACATATAATGAATATGAAACGATTATTGTGGCTTGCGTGTATCGCGATTTTTAAATCGTCCGCGGAAGCGCATCGGGGTTTGAAGTGGCGCGTCTGAATGGCGGCCCGTTGGCTTGGGTAAACAATGGACCGGTTTCAAACCTGTGGTCACCTTGAGCCGCAGTGGCAGACGGGACCATCATCTGAACTTGGACCATCTGGGCCTATGGACTGGGCTGTCTTCAGAGTCACACATGTGCTGCTGTCATGTGTGTCTGACAACTACTCTGCAGTTACATTTTTGGACCCCACCCCAACATTTTTCTACTTGCCACTTCTGGTCATACATAATTATGTGTTAATTTTTTAATGAATTTGAATGAGTGATTTTTTATTAGGAATTTGAAAGTACAAACAACTCCAAGGAGTATCAAGATACAATAATCCCAGAGGATAGCACTTGAAAGCATTACTTAAAACACTTATTTCCAAAGTGGTCCTCGATGGACACAAACAATACTTGGAAACAAACACATCGATGATAAACGACATAACAACATACACCCACTAGTCCCCCTTGCCACCCCATGCCCATGGGTAAAACCCACTCCCTTCAAAGAGAACCATCAACCCTCCCACATAGCTGCCTTAACATTTGATTCAACAATGTATTGCCCTTTCTATTAATCAGCCAATGAAAAAACATACAGATCCAACCTGTGGCATAAAACAATTTAGCCCAATGTTTCCCCATGCATTCCTTAATGCCAGTTCTGAGCACTGGTATGCGGTTACTCTGCCCCTTCCTGCACCCAGAGATGACACCAAACCAGCAAAATGTGTTTCTAAAAGCTGACACTTTTCCCTCTCTTTGAGATCAACACTGACTCAGTGACCGTAGGATAAAAATGCCACAGTTTGATCCTAAAAATGTACTGCCCATGATTCCAGTGTAGATTCGGTGATTCATCTCTTGTGCTGCTGCTGGTCTGGGGAGCGGTGGGGATATTTTAAGACGATCCAGTCCTCTTATTTAAATTAGATCTGGTGATGAGAAGACTGTGAGACTCAGGCCCATTAAGAGACTCTTCAACCAAACTGGCCGTCAAGCAGTTCCTACCATCGCATAAACGCTGGCATAATGAGGTGTATATTATGTGTGTATGAATGGGGTCGGCTAGCGATCGAAATCCCAAGGATCCTGCTCTGACGACCAAGTGCTGCTCAGCATAAAGATTTAAAGATCTGTTGCACTAGCCTGTGTGTGCTGCGTAGCTTGTCAGCTAACCAAAGGCCAAAACTTATTCAAACCCTTCAAAGCCATTGTTTTCCCCAATGATGCCTGGAGGAGACGGTTGCCAAGGTCCCTGATCAATGAGTCCTGACAGTTTTCGTGTCTATTTGGGATTGGGCCAAAGGGCCTCTGATCTGACCGCTGGAGTTATTTTGGTGCTCCCTGATGGGTTTTATCGATGCAACAAGATGCTCCAAACTCCCATCTGTAGTCGGATCAATTCAGGAGGAAAATATGAACGGTTTACTCCCCCCACTGCACTGCTTGTTGACAGGATGCCAGCACCTGAATACTGCAGCATCCTTGGTACATTTACCCACTAGTACAAACCAAGAGTGTTTTCGTATTGGGCCTGATGCGCATGCCTCCATTTGTTTGAACAAACAAAACATGTGTATTTAAACTATACATCCTATTTCAACCGTGTTTACACTTTTTTTTTTTAAAGTGTGTTATGTCGCATGGACAACACAAAACTGAAAAGTGCTTGCATGGCCCTCCAACAACAAAGTAACAAACTGACAGCTATGTGACTTGTAACAGCAGTCGGCGAGGTATCTGCTTTAACAAGTTAATTTCATTTTATTTTTTGGATGGCACCCACCATTCCTCAGAGTTAAAATAGTTTTGTTTTCTGAATGTTCCTTGGGATGGTCCCCCTGCAGGTGTAACTGCCGTGAAACTTGATTGCATGTTGAGACTAGGTCTAGACAGATTTTAATGTTTAGAAAGGCCTGGCATAAAATCATGAAGTAACTTTTCCTGAATGAATTATCTGCATTCCTCATCATAAAGCCCAGATGTTGGATGATGTAGTGATTTCATTAATAGCTATCAGTTTGTATTCCTTAATGGGTTTATAGTAGGCTATAGTTGTCCTTTAATAGTTTAGTAATAGCATTTAGTTGAGCAGATTACCAACGACTGTTGGGCCACTTGATGGCATGTTCTGCATCTACTGCTCCCCATGAACCAAGATCAATAGTTGTTCCAGTAACATGACTCCCATCCCCAACTCTGGCTCCAATCACTAAATATCATACACAGGGATGTGATTTTTGTTTGAATGCACTGACTCCATTGTGTTGTTGGGTCAAAGGTCATGAATATTGCCCTGTTTAAATGGAAGGCCAACAATGCTACTCAAGTTACCATCTAGCTCTCCTCATGGATGCAGGCCGTCTCCTTGGTCTCAAATCTGTCCTTGGATGCAATGCAGTTATTTTTTTATACACACACACACACACACACACACACACACACACACACACACACACACACACACACACACACACACACACACACACACACACACACACACACACACACACACACACAGTTGATGGACAGCATGCAAATGTATCTGTCCATGTCAGTATCAGACAGTAATATGCATTCTCTTCAGGGATCTTTCATTTAAAGACTGCTGTCAGTGTCTCTAACTGATGAATGCGTTTTGGCATTCATCAGCATTGTCAGTTGTAATGGAAGGTAACACTAATGTCGTGCTCTTGTTTATGTCTGCATTGACATCTGTATTTTCTTCTTCCATTACAGATACGTACACTTCAGCCCATACGTCGTTAGAGGTGAGTTCTTCTTAACCAAAGTATTTTATGTTTGCCTCTAGTTTCTATTTTCACTCCGGGCTTGGCATTTCACAGAATGAATCGAGCCATTTACTCTGGTCTAACAGGTTTTGTATTTCACTCATGTTTCCTTAAGCGGAAGAATACCTTTCACTCAAGTTCTTTTAAACCCGACCCTGCACTGTTTATCCATAGACAAATGTAATTCCCCCAAATAGCATAGTCTATATGATCAAGAAGCCCAAAGTGGTTGGAAATATTTGGTGTATGGAATTGGGATTTCTTTAAAAACTATTAGGAAATCAAGCTTCATAAATTGCAGAAAGAATTTGAATATGAACTACAATACATTTTAATAGGTTTATTTTCCATGATGGTTTTATGTGTTTTCATGTTCCAGCATGGGACACGTGTGCTGTTGTTTTCCCCCACGACACATAGGCCTACATATTTGCCAGTTATGCTGTAACACTAGTTCTCTTGCCAACATATTTTAACAGAAATTGGGCTTGTCTTGCCACGCACAAGCAGGAGCGTGTTCTGTATAAATATGCTCCAGATTATGTGTTCATATATACATATGTTTATATATACATTTGTCTGCGTGCCACTCATAATGCAGAGCACTCCGATGAGTGTCTGTCGTACCGCGGCCATGAATAGACATTCACCCGCATCCTTAGCTTGTCGGTCTGGCACGCGATGAAGGCAACCTGGGCACCCTCATGGATACTACGGCTACCTATTTTCGACATGACTCTTGAGGTTTCGCCGTGTGTGCATAGTCTAATTGCACAGAGAAAGCTGTGTCAACTTAAAACGATCCGGGTGTTGACTCAGAGCTACTCAGAGTTTCTCCTGCTCTTCCTGCGTTTTGTGTTTCTACAGGATTCCTCCAACTCAGCTGATTGGCTGTCTTGGGAAAGTAAACAATGATGTCAAACTGTAGCAAACTAATGGAAAAAGTCACTTTTTAAATGTTGTTCTCCTGTATTAAGTTGACAGCAGTCTTGTTTGTGTGGAGCTAGAAGAGAATCCCTTCTGTAGATCCATTTATTTTTGTCATGGGGGCTGCATGACATGAATGCAGTGACTCACAATGTTTCTCTTAACACAACGTTTGGATTTTAACAGTTAATGTAATTTTGAGGACGTTATGTTTTGGATTTTCATTTCAATGTATTTTTATCGTATCCCACTGTCTTCTTTCTAGTCAGCTGTATCTTGTTTTATTTATTCAGCTTCATAATGTGATTTGCAGCTGTCTTCGTGCGGTCAGTAGTCAGGTTAGTAGCCCTTAGTTGACCCACTCATCCTTATCTGGCCACTTGTTGATGCCCTAATAGAGCTACGTCAACTAGGAAGTCCATACAAGTAAACAAGTATAATTAGTAACATATCGGCAAACGTCGATTGTCACGTTCATCATGACATCATTTGCGCAACATGGAACAATGCAGTCACTATTCATCAATGAAGTACTCGAGCGTATTTTCTCCCAAATATTCAGCAAAAAAGTTAAATCTGGCATAAGCGTGTAGACTCGGAGCTGGCTTAACCCAGTTGTTGTCAATGGTTCAGGTGAGAATGCTCTCAGTGTCCCATTAGTGCTGTGACTGCTCGCCTTGTTTGTCAAGGCGGGTCACGTTAACGTGGCCAAGCATTGGAGGGTCCGCTGCAACCCCAGTAGGTGGGTTCTGCTGTTTGCCAAATACTTACTTACTCGTGCTCAGTACTGGGAAAGAAAGAGGGGTGAAGCCGTGCATGCCAAGAGTCAGCCATTGAGACTTGTTTTGTGTTTGAATGAAAATTTCAAGTCTAAACTGTTTGTTTTGAGCTTGGGATATTGGTGCTTGGGAATGTTTTGCAGCCTAATTTGAATCCAGTGATGGTTTGAATCTTAAAATCGATGCAGTCCAAATTATATAACAGTCTTCTGTTTCAGTCTAATTGAATCTATGTGGATTTAGCCTAGCCGTTTGCTGCCTCTGGCTGAAACTGTAGATGTTTGTGTGTAACGGTTGTGTGTGTGTGTGTGTGTGTGTGTACTTGTGAAGTATGGGGCGTCACCTGCCCTCAATCTCTAGTCCCCTCAGGCTTGGGGACAAAAAAGTGGCGCTCTCTCCTGCTCTGATTTCAGGTTCTGTGCAACTTTCTTTAGCGATGCAGAGAAACCCTTAGACATTGCTTTTTAGTATGTGGTCTTTTATTATAGAAAGCATTGTGTAGATGTTACAAATATGCTTCAGAGACTGACTGCTTGGGAGAATCATTCTCAAAATTTTGAATTTTTGATTTTGAATGCTTGGAGTTAGAAGTATCCAATCTAGGTGGCTGCAGTTAGTACACCTACGTCCTTGCAACTGGATCAGCTCATGTCATATTACCAACTGTCACTAGGTAAAAAAATCCATCGAAACCAAGCCATATACGTTTCTATTGTCACTATGGTTTGGGAGAATTTAATGTCATGGTGGGTGTTGTTTTTACTATATCCTTCAGTTACGCCCAGGGTCCAAATTGAACATTAGTCTAGCCAATGGTGGATAGATTTGACCATTTGGCAGGTATAACAATTCAGGGTTACATCCATATTAAAGGAATTGCTTGGCCAGTAGATTTTTCCACTCTTGCAGGTCAAAAGACAAAATTCAATCTGGTTATGCCTATGAATCAGTAGAATATGGAAAGTATTTTCATCTAAGATGCTAGTTTATAAACTAGCATATTACTTGAGTGGTGACCTGGAAATTGGAGTCATCTAACTGTGAAGACTAAGTGCCAGTTTTTCAACCACTTCTAGAGCCTGTCTGTCATGTATTTTGATGTGTAGACCCACAGTGCGAGCATTCTGGGTCATGTCCAGCTGTGTTTCTGGGGCAGTATTGGTACATTGGCAATGGCACTGGGAAAATGGCTGTAGTGTTCATGTATTCTTTGTGCTTTTAACTGGTAGGTTTCTTTTATGCCATACATAAAAAAAAAGATGTACATCTGTCCTGTACATCTTGGTCTATCTGAGCTCTATCTCAAGCTGAGCTCTAGCTCAAGTTAGGTGTACAATAAATTAACCCTTTACATTGGCTGTTTTTTAATTATTATTTTTTTACCTCTTGTATTTTTGCTGCCCTTTTGAAATTCTCTCAGGAACCGTTTTGTATAGTGCACATCATTAAATGCAACAGGGATTCGCTCAGCACTTTTCCAAACTGGAAGTACAAAGTGATGGTCAGATCTTGGTCCCGTCCAGCTGCAGAAGAGACCATTAGGATATTGCTGGCTGGCGGAGATAGTCTGTGCTACTGCACCGAAGGGCTCTCTAGATTTAGCCCTGATTACGTAACTGTCTGTGTGTTGTGATCCCTTTGCCCTGACCACTACTACTACCACTACAGTCTGAACTCCTGAGGAAAGTGGCCGTAACTCTAAAACCTCAGTTGGCCCAAAGATGACCTTTTAACTGTAGTCTGCTCTGCATTAATGCAGACATCATTCATTGATTTGGTTTTTCAATGGCCATCATGGTAGTTTGATCACAAAGCCAGTTTGTAGTTTATCATCTATTCACTGGTCTGAGTTAATGTTCCCTCAGATTTACCAAACAATGTTCTACAGAAATGCTAAATGTAATGTCCAGGCAGAATAACCCAGCATTGCTCTGTCAATGGGAAACGTGTGCCTCAAGGTTAGATTAATTTCTGCGGTCAGAAATCTGTGTCGTTGTGTGACCTAACTCGCTTGATTTTCTTACTCCACTGTTTGGCCAATGTGGATCTTCTGAATTAGCTGCTTGCCCTGTTTTTGTCAAAATCCGTCTTTATACACCGTTTAGTTTGGAATTAGGTTTGTTGGAAGAATATTTTTGAATACATGTTTATATCCATTGCCACAGGATGTAGGTATCCTGTTTTTAAAAAATGGCTTTAGACTGTTTGACATTTCCATACGTATTGTCATGTATTTTTCGTTTATTATTATGTAAACAATTCGGTTTTTGAGGTTAATGTTATGTAAACTGGCTCTAACCATGATGATATTGTATTCTAGCGATTTAATATAAAAAAAACAATCCTCCCTAAAAAAAAATCATTGGTACCATCATGAGACGACTGCTGGCCATACAGAAGAGACTCCACTTCCCATGAGTCATTTATACACACAGCCAACTCAGAAAAGGTTGTGATTTGTAGTATAAGCCACTCATTGTTTCTCTTGGAGGAAACATGGTTCCCAGTACAAGAGGGAAAATAACTGTAAAATAAATACATTTCTGTCTAAGTAATGGTTACTTCAAATTGATGTATACAGAATAAATTGTATTCGCTAGTTTATTAATAGCACTAATCCTAACGTGTCGGGAGAAACCTAGCGCTGGAGTAAGTGTTGCGCTAGGCCCTGTTAAATTTGCCATGCGATGCAGAGTTGACTCATCAGGTTGTGTTTTGTGAATGTGTGGGAATGAGGGTGTTTTTCCCCTATTGAGTGAGCTTTGCCAAGACTCACTGAACATGTGCCACCAACACACACAGCTGGCTGGTACACCACAAACATGCTGTCAACATTGCTGAAAAGTCTAATGCCAATCAAACGTTGGTTTCTATTGCAGGATCGGTCACTCACTGTAAATGGAAGTGGATAACACCCAGTCTAATAGAATCTGTCACTACTAAAATACCAGCCATCTGAAATGTATTAACGATATTAAGGAAAATCATCTAATCCTTTTCTTTAAAATAATTTCTGCGTCTTGCTCGACATCGCAGGAGCTACTTGGGAAGCCTCAACCCGACAAAATAAACAAACTCCTGCTTCACACCCAAATCGGCCCGGCTCTGGCTTAACACGGGTGTTTTAGCATATGCAGAATGTAAACACTAAAACCGGATCTTACTTCTCCTTATACACCTCATTAAACTTCAAACACTTCCCTTTTTCAGTTCTTAAAGATGCAAACATTTGCCACTAAAGGCGTCACCGTGTGGTTTCCCTGGTGCAGAGGCCTTGTTCTTACCAGTGTGCTCCCAAGCATGACCAGACCAGAATCTCATGACATCCCAGTCACATGATTCTCCACGGGCTACCTTCACTAGTCGCATGTTCAGGGAGTCTCATGAGACTTTCTTCCTGCTGCCATGTACCTGGTGTCTGCCTACACATTACATCATGGAAGTGGGATTGACGTTATTATGAGCCAGCGCCCGGATACTTGGTAAATGATGGCACGGCAGGACTGTGGAAGCATGTCTGAACTTTGTTAATCAGGACCGGTTCTATTTATTATTTGGGTGGACCAAAGAACATGTTGCTGTTGTGGGTCAAAAGAGTCCAGACTGGAATAAAAAGTTTAACTATTTACGTTTCAATGACTGAAGAAATGGCAGGGGGAGTTGGTATCGGTATGGTGACTATTTTTATTGCATCTGTGTAGAGCCGCCTTCATGGGCACATCCATCTGTAGCGGTAGCATATTTCTCAATGTTGTTTTTTCTGGCAGGTAATCAGTGGTGGGGTGAGTCAGCAGAAATGTCTCGCAATAAACAACACGCCTTTAGCGTCTCGGATGCTCCGGGGCAGGTTGTCGTTCCTTGTCACCATATGGTGTCAGTCTGAACCTCGCCCATCCTCCATCGTCACACATGCTTCAGTCTTTAATGCGGGGGAGCCTCCCTTTCTCAACAACGTTCCTCTGGTGTACAGGATCCCAATGATTACCTGCTAAGTCCACGGCATACAGTGGTATTGGGACAGCTAGGTTGGAGGACAAGGCACTGTTTGCGACCCAGCAGATCTGTGCAGATACAGTGGCTGTAATGTTTAAATATTATGTCAAGTCACTTACATTTGTATAACTGTAATCACAGTTGGTCTTCACAGGCCCCAATTATGACCCCCCCCCCCCCCTAACCCTAGCCCCCAAAGGCAAGGAAAATGTGTGTATGTATACATGTGTGGTATAAAAGTTAGGATTGGATGATGTAAATGTTTCCATTAATGTACTATAGATGTTTCATAGACGATAGGCCAAACTATTATTACTATTGTACTATACTTTTGATGGCTTCATACACAAAACTTGTACATCTAAATGTAATTAATTTTTAAAAATGTATTTTGAAGAAGCCTGAGAGGGGGAAATGGCGAAGGGGAACGATGGCAGCGAAAGTCATTTACGATTTGATCAATAATAAATCGGTCATAAAAAAAAAAGTTAAGATCGGTAGTAGGTCTCCTCTTCTTAAAGTCTCACAATAATCCAACAATCCACTTTTCTGTATTTTACAATTGTATTAGTGCTAATGGACGCCTCGTCGTCATGGGTTTTCTGCAGGTTTAGCCAAGTCTCCTGGCCTGTCCCGACCTTGCCTGTTTGTCTATCTTGGTAGTAAACACCCCCGCTCATTTTCCCAGTGAGATCACATCCGTTGTCGTAGCAACAAGGGCCCACTTGTTGGTGGCTGGCGTTGGTTTGATCGAGGTTGCTGTGTGGCCACTTAGTAAAAGAGCAGTTTTGTCCCGTCTTGGGAATGACTTCAGCATGAGAATTCAAGACGAGGATCCAGACTCTTGAGTGATGGGTGTAGGAGCCCCTGGATCGTCCCCAGGCGTTGGTACTGTGAGGAAGCGCTGATAAATCTATCCATGGATTCATATTAATAACCATGTAATCTCAACCTAACTTTGCATCTGGTTGGCAGAAATGAATCTCATCTCTTGACTTCAATGGCGTGCTGCTTTTAATGATCGTGGTTGGGGCTAGAGGAATGGGGTTGTATCTGTACGACTGGCATAGATAAAATGATGTAATCTTATCTCATTGGGTGGCTAATTAAACTCCTTGTTGTGCCTCAGGGTGTCTCCAGACGCAGGGATCATGTAGCATCTACATGATCCCTGCATGTACTCAAGGGCTACATTATATCTACATTGCAGATAATATAGCCCTCAAGTACACACCGAGTCACAGATGGGCAGCGCAATCTGATTAATTGCATATTTTGTGGTAGAATGCTACAGTACACTACTATTCATATGGAAAATCTTATTTTACTCACTATGAAAGTTATATTAATAGTTTATTAATATTACGACAGTACAGTGTACATATAACTACCATACTTCAGACGAGCCATACATTTTTAGCCATGAATGTGCTAAAAATGAGAAGAATCCTTCAACCACCATTTTAAGTGAGTGTGTGTTTCGTCCCCGTGTCCTGCAGGTAATGGAGTCGCTGGGCATCATGATCTACAAGGCGCTGGACTACGGCCTGAAGGAGAGCGAGGAGCGGGAGCTCAGCCCGCCCCTGGAGAACCTCATCGACCTCATGACCAAGTCGACGGACGCCGGCGACAGCGACCCCTGCCCCGACGAGGGCTACGAGGCCACCGAGGAGGAGGAGGAGAGCGAGGCGGACGAAGGCCTGGCCACACACGGCGTCAGCAGCGTCCGCGGTTACAGAGACGTCATAACGGTGAGCGGGCGATGTACAGATGGGTCTACTAACAATGGGGGGGGAAGGAACTTGACTCAAGCAACTGTCATAAGTAGATGGCTCGGATTTGAGTCTCATCCATACAAATGAGCACTTGTTTCTCCGGATATTTAGGGGATGGATATTCTAGGGCAAGACGCACTGATGTGACTTGAGGCAAGGTTAGGTGAGCTGTGAAAAATGTGTGGGAATTCAATAGGCCTACATATTCCTGGCACGGGTTACAGCAACCATGTATTGTAACTAGTTCCTCTTTACAATAGAATTAGACATTCTTATGGATTATTTGATGTATGATTTGCTTCATTATTGATTAACTATTCCACACAATTCAACTTCTTGCTTTATTTCAATACATATTTTTGGTAAATAATGCAATTGCCTGTCTGATGTTTAGACATAAAAAAAAAATCACTATTCATCGCTTTGGATAAGTGTCTGCCAAATGACTAAACGGTAATGAGTGCTTTGTTGTAACTTTTGTGTTGTCCCATCTTCTCAAAATGATCCTGACTGAGCGATGGACCCAGCCTGTGTCTTTGACACGAAAATGCAAGCCTCACTTTCACTCGTACAGAGTGCAAAAGTAACTTTTTTGTCCACCGGCCAAATGGCTAGTGAATGTTCAAATTTAACAGCCACTTAATAGATTGGCTGGTCAGTGAAGCAAATCTGCCAGCCACTTGCAACATTTTCCAGCATTTGTCTGGGGGCTTGTGGTAATTTTGTGCCCTGAACTCGTACAAGTGTCACCTACCAGTTCTGGACCTAATCAGTGATTAGTAGTTTTCCACCTTATCCCAGTCAGGGCCCCTACAGTCTAAATCCCTTGAATATCTTCTGAAATCGCCGACTGGTAATTATAGCGGCGTAAACATGCTGTTCGATGGGTTACACTAGGCTTAAGACCCTGCTCTTGCATATAATGAGCTCTGTATGGTGCAAGAGCTGTTTACAGACTCTGTGTAAAGGCCTGCTTGTTTGGCCCTGGAACTATTCCAAACGTTCCCACTGTGGAAAACCACCAATCCCCGTGGGTGTGTACGATTACATGATGGTACAAAACGGGCAGGTGAGGTAACCTTTCATACCCGATTGACCATCTTTTTCCCTATTCTGTCAGCCTGAGGTTGAATCATCAGAAAATATTTTGTTGCCAGACAAGTTTTGCACATACTAGGTTTTTTAGCCTACCTACTAGCCTACCTGCAATATGTGGCTGTTGTTTTTGTCTGATTAAAGGCTACTTTCACCACCACGTCAACAAGCATATTAAGCATATTTCTCTGTCATTTAGTGTCACGTTTTCGGTAGATGATCAGTAGTTTATTAAAAGGTGTGGTGAGTCAGGAGGAAGAGACGTCACAACAGGTTAGATGACCTCAAAAAAAAAAAAACGACTGTGTGTGCTTCCCAGTTCTGCGGGCCGCAGGTAGAACCGCACTGTGAGGTCGTCGAGACGCGGCGGTGAACTGAGGAGATGGTGTACTTGCCACGGCACGCATCCCATGAGGGCAGGCGTGTTTGGGGGAGGTGTAATGATCCTAATGGGTTTGGAAAAGACTTGGTGCACCGGAGGGAAAAGGGCGGCCTGTCAGTCTTTTATATCACAGCTGCCAACCGGCCCTTCTCTTGCCTCCACTTCCTCTCGCCTGACGACTTACTGAAAGATTTACAAGCTTGGAATAAGTCAGTTAGATTTACAAGCATGACTCGGACTTGAGCCCATTCCAAAAAAAAAGATGAATATATGTATGGTTTAAAATATGTATTGTAAAGTGGATTCTTACTTTTGATTCACGGTTTCTGTCTTGATGTTTTACAACTGTAAAGTGTGTGTGTGTGTGTGTGTGTGTGTGTGTGTGTGTGTGTGTGTGTGTGTGTGTGTGTGTGTGTGTGTGTGTGTGTGTGTGTGTGTGTGTGTGTGTGTGTGTGTGTGTGTGTGTGTGTGTGTGTATAAACTACAGACGCTAGGGTATTTCATCCCTTGAGTGTTTTCATTTTTCGGAGAGGTGAGGGAGGAGGAAGAAGATGCCTTCTGCCCTGTCAGAAATTCCTCCAACGAGGCCCGGCCCAGCTAGAAGAGAAATGCCATCGGCCGACATAGTTTCTCCCCTTTGTTCTTTGGAAAGACATCATCAGCATACTGGCTGTCTTTATGCTTGTTATGATGATCTGTCTGAAGAGCTTGAAATACTTTTGTGTGCTTGGCATGTGTGACCTGGTTGATCGGGTTCAGGAGGTTGGAAATATGGGTGGTATTTAAGTATTTAAATGATTACACACAAGCTTGAAAAGATATTTTTGTGAGGTAGTTGTGGTGTTGTCACAAGTTTTGTTGTGTTTTAGCAAGTTGACATACAAGGATTCGACAGACCAAAAAAAACATCCTGATACTGGCTGGAAACTGGATGTGTACACAGTATCTCTGAATAAATATTTGTTTAAATGTAAATATAATATCTTCCTAGACACTCTGGCTCCACACAGCTATGCCTACTTCCCACATGAAGGTTGTTTTTATGTGGCTTCACTTGTGTTCCCAGTGTCCCTCTTGTTATATGCAAAATGGATGTCAAAATTCATTTTTGAGTATTTTTACATAAAAATCCCTGGCTTCTCTCTTCCTGTAAAACAGTTTCAAATGTTTGACTCATGCGGCACTAGTGGGGCGTTTACAAATTTTGCATAATGAAAATGCTTCCTTGGATACTGGATACTGTAAACGCCAATTAATAGCCGTAGCTTTTGTTTTTACCAGAAATACGTAAATATGCAGAATCAAATAACACTCGGACTTCGTTTCATGGGGCCTTTCAGCAAGATGCCTAACCCCTACCTGCTCATTAATGACGTGCATCTAAAAAAACACACATCACTGCAAATCACTTTGGATGGAAGATTCTGCCAAATGACTTATGGTCAATAAATGTTTCTGTGTCCACAGCTGTGTTCGTCCCACCTGCCCAGTCCGTCGGACGCCCCAGACCACTACCAGGCTGTGTGTCGCGCCCTCTATGCTGAAGCCAGGGAACTGGGCACCTTCCTGGAGAAGATCAAGAATGCCAAGGAGGTGAGCCACAACCAGTACTAATTGGTGATTTATCATTATTATTGTAATGATCACTTGCGTTTTTAATTATAGAGCTCGCACTCTTGCCACGTACAAAATGGATGACTGGTGGTTATAGGTATGATTATGACGGATATTTTGTGCCAATGGACTTTGGTCGCTCCCCTTTTCATACAAAACGATTGACGCCCTTTCAGTATGTTCACATTTAAACTTGCTAGTCGTGTGTGTGTGTGTGTGTGTGTGTGTGTGTGTGTGTGTGTGTGTGTGTGTGTGTGTGTGTGTGTGTGTGTGTGTGTGTGTGTGTGTGTGTGTGTGTGTGTGTGTGTGTGTGTGTGTGTGTGTGACGCAATGTTGGCACAGACAGTACAGTACGTGCCATTTGCACATTTACGTGTCCGAGAACAAAATTCCTTGGTGAATTCACATGATGGATGGTGAGATGGATTACACCTTTTTTAAATCACTGAATGTTCAGCAAACATCTTTAAATGACAATGCCAACTAAAGGCTCAATAATGGACCATAGGCCTTCATGTTTTTTGTTTTTAACATTTGAATTAAAAATAATGCATTAAAAATAAGGCAAAATAAAGGGAATGCTTTACACAACAAGGTTCACCTTTTATTTAATCAGCACGATATAAATGATAAAGTTTAGAAATGGTCGGCTAGCCTATGTATTAATAGTCATTAGTGTTTTATTTCTGATGTAGTGCAGACTAGTTAGACCAGTGTGCAGATTCCAAGTGAGGCATATGGCAACAGAGGCTCCTCCCTTGGCATGCATGTGGCAGGAGGATAAGAAGAACATGACCTGTTTGGTCTTGAAACATAAGCATATATCATGAAACTACCTGTATGCTCTTCACTTGTGCACACGTATAGGAGCATGGACTGTTTCTCTTTCTCCTTTTTAGATACGGGTGTTAAGAGATAAGTAAATTGCATTGGAGTGAGCCAGTGCTGGCGGCAGGATGTTGATTCGGGACCGGGCCTTACTAATTAGCGTGCCATCTTCAATCAGTTTGCACGGGCCAATTAATGCCCACATGTAAACTGTTTTCGGACTGAATGCTGAATGAGGAGATTAAAGTAACGGTGGAGACCAGCATTAACACTGCAGCGGTACCAACTGTGTGCGTGTGTGCGTGTGTGTGTGTGTGTGCGTGCGTGTGCGCGTGCGTAGCGCCAGTCGGTAGCCCATCCCTGTCTTTGATCCGGGAGTCTGTTGTGGCGAGATGTCCGAGATGAGTCGCGTCTCTGTATTCAACACTGCTGAATCGTGGGAGAGGCACATAACTACGATCCCAGATGCAAGTTGGTACCTTGGAAAATGGGTCTTTTCCATCGGAGAGATTTAAGAGCGGTATTTTGGAGGATCCCTAATGTATTGGAGGTGGGATTTTTAACGGATTAAAATGTACATGTTGAACTTTGCCCTCGTCTAGCCGTGAAACTAGCTGGTGGTAGTGCGCCGGGGACTTGGCAGCGAGACGGCCATTACAAGCAGTCCTTAGGCGACCATCGATTTCCACTCTTGCCCTTCTGACAGGCTGCTCTGGCAGGACACAGCGGAAATTGGACAAACACTGGTGTGAAACCGAAAGCATTGATTTAATAAACGCTTGGACCGGACGGCGATGGATTTCTAGGTTACGCACCGCTGGTTTTCCAGGGATCTCACCCAAGCTGTGGCTGTAACGACGGCTCTACATGTTCGCGTTTAGAAACTTGATTGACACTTTTGTTTTTTGTTTTTTTTCCTCCGACCTGTTGTGTTTCTTCTCTGGTGCCTGGTTTGGTCAGAACCTCCGCAAGATGGGCGGCGAAAGGTGGGAGGAGCCTGTTAAAGACCTCGACGACTTGCAGAATGCTGATTGGGTAGGAAATGCCACACACACACACACACACACACACACACACACACACACACACACACACACACACACACACACACACACACACACACACACACACACACACACACACACACACACAGGGCCACATACCAATGTCAACCGTAATGATGTGTGCCTGAGGATGACCGTTGGGTTTTCTGGCTTCTCATTGGTTCCCAGGCACGCTTCTGGGTGCAGGTGATGCGGGACCTTCGGCACGGCGTGAAGCTGAAGAAGGTCCAGGAGCGGCAGTACAACCCGCTGCCCATCGAGTTCCAGCTCACGCCCTACGAGATGCTCATGGACGACATTCGCTCCAAGCGATACAAGCTGCGCAAAGTCATGGTGAGCGCCCCCACCCCCCCCCCCCCCCCCCCCCCCTCCTCCAATTGGCTTGTGCTAGTGTCTGGGGCCGCAACGATCAGTCAATTAACTCGATTAGTTGAACAACAGACATTTTTGAATGGAATAATCCATTAAGTCATTTATCAAATACCAAACGGCTGCATGACGCTTCAGAATTTCAAATGTTTGGTTCATGGTTCATTATAAAATGAATAATGAACCAATGAATAAGTTTTTCTTGGCTGCTTGTCAGATAAAGCAAGCACATTTAAGACATCACTTTGGACTCTGGTAACTTGTGATGGCGTTTGCCATTATTTATGACATTTTCTAGACTAAATGATTTATCGAAAAAAATATCATTGGCTTAATTAACTATTCAACTAATCAGCCCTACTAGTGTCTCATGACACCTCGGTCCAACTCCAGTTTAGCAATCACTTATGTGGAGGTCAAAACCCAAGGCTGTAACCGTTTCAAGTATATTGCATTATTGTTTGAGATTTTCAAGTCAATAAAACAGAGCACGTTGTTATTCCTACGTGTAAAAACAGCATTCAGTAAAAAAAAAAAGGAAAATAATTCAATTTCCAAGTGTATTTGGAATTCAATACAGTGTAAGAAATATCAAATATTTAAAACGAACAGTATGCTATTTTAATACTTGCAGTAGTACACATCCGTTATTGGCCAGTTGCCCTGCAGATGAATATTGTGAAAGGGTCCTGTCCCATGTTGGATATCTTGCTGCATTGAGAGTGATGTCAGAGTGCTTTCATGTTCAAACCTTTAGCTTAGAGAGATAATGTACCGACTGCATGGGCTTTTAGCACTTAAAGATGGGTGACTAGAGATGGACACATTATTATACTGTGAGCTGTGGTCATGACTTCTCCCTGCATCAGCTTAATGTCTGTTATCATTTGTAGGTGTGTTCTGTTATCATATTGTGTTATATTTAATCAGACTCTCGATTTTTAGATGAAGACGAACGAATCAGCCAAAAATGTGACGCTAATAGACAAATGTTTTGTATGACATTAATTTCAAGATTTCTGTCTGTATGCTGAGAAAGGTATTATTAACATGTGATATTGTGTTGTATGCCCTGCACATTATTATTGACTGTTCTGTGAAGAACATGGGTCTTAATGTGTGGAGTGACTCTAGTGAACGGTATTAACATGGGTCCTGTTGGGTTGAGTGACTGTAACCTTCTCAGTGACTGAAGGGTATTAACGCATGTCCTGTGATGTCAGGTGAATGGAAACATCCCACCGCGGTTGAAGAAAAGCGCCCATGAAGTCATTCTGGACTTCATCCGGTCTAGACCTCCTCTTAACCCTGTGAGTCAAACGCCTGATCAATCAATCAATCAATCGATAAATGGATGTTTTTGTGCCGTTTTTTTCCCTCTGTGGTGAACTAATGGAGTATTCTGTAATCATCATTGATAAAGTGGCCTCAGATGGTCATCATTATAACGGATGAATCGGATCGTTTGTGTTGATAATAATTCTCATCACGCCGCAGTAATTCTTTCAAATATATGAAAACGCTCTCATTCAGTCAGCTGTCATCGTCGTGTGACGACTGTAAGCGAATGTGAGGGACTGTAGTAATTACTGTTCCATGTAATTAAGTCTGTGTCTGGGTCACATTCCTCTAACGGTTAATTCCATTATGATTTTGAAATGTTTAAGTTTTTAGACTAAAGACGGTTGAATGTAAGTATAATTGTAGGTTATGGATTACAGACGGTTAAATGTAGGTATAAATGGCGAAGTTCAGCTAAGGGATTGTTAAGTTTAGGTACCGGTAAGCGTTTGGCCGTTGGGTTTACCACAACGGATCTGAGGGAAAGCAATGCATCATGGGAATAATGATTCCCAAATTGTCAGTGCGGTTGGACTGACGGCCGCGTTCCGTGTTGTCACGACGACAGGCCGCCGCCCGCAAGCTGAAGCCCCACCCCCCGCGACCGAGCAGCCTCCACGAGCGCCTGCTGGCCGACATCAAGGCGGAGAGGAAGCTGAGGCCCGTGTCGCCGGACATGATCCGCCGCAACCGCCTGGGTGAGTCACACACACACACACACACACACACACACACACACACACACACACACACACACACACACACACACACACACACACACACACACACACACACACACACACACAGGTTTCCTTTCAGAACATGCATGAGTAAGTCTTGCCCAGACAGTCCATTGGTTGCAGTCCATCGCTTTGTTTGTTTTTTGTCATACTTATTGCGAGTGTATTACTTATTGTTGTTGCACTTTGGGCTGCGTCTTTGCATTAAGCGGCTGTACAAGTTATTATTATTATTGTCAGTCCCCGCCTCTCTTACCTAACTTGTCACCCAAAACCAATTTTGTGGACAAAACCAATGGATCCGGCCGAGGTTCAGACCGTCTAAGAGGGATCTGTACCATGTTGTGGAGACGAGCGGCTCCAAAACAAGACTGGTATCTCAACTCTGTAATACTACAAGGGGGAGCTGAGGTGAGGGGTTATAGGAAGGTGTTTAAAAGTTGCCTCGCCCCATTGCAACCAATTGTACACGTTCACTTTGGTTCGAAACGAGCGCAAACGGCGTCTAGAGTCGGAATAATCCTTACAGAATGTGCTGGTCCGGATTAGCGAATGTTCCCAATTATGTACATTTTAGAAAATGTCGTCGGCGTAATAGGATCACAGTAAATAGATTAGCGCCTATACAGTATGCGGAGTACACAGAGCAGCTCTTTGTGGAACTAAGGGGCTAATGTAGACTTTGTATTGCATATTCTTTGTTTTTGTTTGCTGCCACCAAGTACTTGAGTTCAAAAAAAAAATGCATGTCTTGGATCACAACATGTCTATTACAACATGCAATAGAATGGATTTAAGAGTTTGGTCGGATTTGGATATTTATTATTTGCTTTTTGTTTCCTCAATGCTGGCTTCAACGTTTTCAGTTGCACGACCGCTTAGCGTGTCTTGCAGTTTTGACTCATCAGGTAACAGATTTTACTTGTGTTTGCAAGTTTATTTTTGGTTGTGCTTCAACACCTACCTCACCCTTCTTACCCGCGTGTGTGTGTGTGTGTGTGTGTGTGTGTTATAATCAAAAATAATGACACAAGTCTTTACTGTGACAGATGAGCAGACTGTCTGCATTTTTAACATTTATATAAAACTCGTACATCACTTGAATCGCTCTACCTGTTCTAGGCAGTGCCAAGTGATGTAGGTGAGGAGAGGGATCCTAAGTGACGTAGGTGAGGACAGTGGTCCTAAGTGATGTAGGTGATGAGAGTGGGCCTAAGTGACGTAGGTGAGGGAGAGCGGGCCTAAGTGATGTAGTTGAGGAGAGGGATCCTAAGTGATGTAGGTAAGGAGAGGGATCCTAAGTGACATATAGGTGAGGAGAGCGGGCCTAAGTGACGTAGGTGAGGAGAGCGGGCCTAAGTGACATATAGGTGATGAGAGCGGGCCTAAGTGTGACGTAGGTGAGGAGAGGGATCCTAAGTGACGTAGGTGAGGGAGAGCGGGCCTAAGTGACGTAGGTGAGGAGAGGGATCCTAAGTGATGTAGGTAAGGAGAGGGATCCTAAGTGATATATAGGTGAGGAGAGCGGGCCTAAGTGACGTAGGTGATGGGAGCGGGCCTAAGTGACGTAGGTGAGGGAGAGCGGGCCTAAGTGACATATACAGTAGGTGAGGGGGAGCGGGCCTAAGTGTGACGTAGGTGAGGGAGAGCGGGGCCTAAGTGAGGGAGAGCGGGGCCTAAGTGACGTAGGTGAGGGAGAGCGGGCCTAAGTGACATATAGGTGAGGGAGAGCGGGCCCTAAGTGACGTAGGTGAGGGGAGAGCGGGCCTAAGTGACGTAGGTGAGGGAGAGCGGGCCTAAGTGACGTAAGTGAGGGAGAGCGGGCCTAAGTGAGGGAGAGCGGGCCTAAGTGACGTAGGTGAGGGAGAGCGGGCCTAAGTGACGTAGGTGAGGGAGAGCGGGCCTAAGTGACGTAAGTGAGGGAGAGCGGGCCTAAGTGACATATAGGTGAGGGAGAGCGGGCCTAAGTGACGTAGGTGAGGGAGAGCGGGCCTAAGTGAGGGAGAGCGGGCCTAAGTGACGTAAGTGAGGGAGAGCGGGCCCTAAGTGACGTAGGTGAGGGAGAGCGGGCCTAAGTGTGACGTAGGTGAGGGAGAGCGGGCCTAAGTGACATATAGGTGAGGGAGAGCGGGCCTAAGTGACGTAGGTGAGGAGAGCGGGCCCTAAGTGACGTAGGTGAGGGAGAGCGGGCCTAAGTGACATATAGGTGAGGGGAGAGCGGGCCTAAGTGACGTAGGTGAGGGAGAGCGGGCCTAAGTGACATATAGGTGAGGGAGAGCGGGCCGAAGTGTGACGTAGGTGAGGGAGAGCGGGCCTAAGTGACGTAGGTGAGGGAGAGCGGGCCTAAGTGACGTAGGTGAGGGAGAGCGGGCCTAAGTGTGACGTAGGTGAGGGAGAGCGGGCCTAAGTGACATATAGGTGAGGGAGAGCGGGCCTAAGTGACGTAGGTGAGGGAGAGCGGGCCTAAGTGTGACGTAGGTGAGGAGAGCAGGCCTAAGTGACATATAGGTGAGGGAGAGTGGGCCTAAGTGACATATAGGTGAGGGAGAGCGGGCCTAAGTGACGTAGGTGAGGGAGAGCGGGCCTAAGTGTGACGTAGGTGACGGAGAGCGGCCCTAAGTGATATAGGTGATGAGAGCGGTCCGCTGAACCGCGGCCAGTCGGTTGGGGGATTACTCATCCCTCAGCTGCCACAGTCAGCGGTCGGCTTAATCTGCGGTGAATGGGACATATGACCGGTTACGTAACGCCGGCCCTTGTGTAACGCATCAACGGCACGCTGTGGACTCCAAGATGAGCACCGCATGGGAACGACCGCTTTGCACACCGACCACTCCCACCACCACCCTTCCCCCCGCCCCCCCTTCCTGCCCCCCCCCCCTCCCCCACCCCACCCCCCTTCTGGTTGTGTTGCATCTGATTGGATTTAGTTGATTTAGGTGTGTGTGTGTGTGTGTGTGTGTGTGTGTGTGTGTGTGTGTGTGTGTGTGTGTGTGTGGTGTGTGTGTGTGTGTGTGTGTGTGTGTGTGTGTGTGTGTGTGTGTGTGTGTGTGTGTGTGTGTGTGTGTGTGTGTGTGTAAAAGCCGAGGTAGAGCTGGGCAATATATATCTATTTATAACGTCACCGTTGGGATTGTAATCTAGATGTTGTCTGGGAGTTCTGCTATTGTAATTGTAAATGATCTGGACAAAGTACCAGTTTAATGTAATTCATTTAATTTAACAAAGCTATAGTTCATAAAACAAAACAAATCTTTTATAATTGTAATGTTGTTTTTCATCTTGTGTTGTCAATGGATAACATTGTTGCCAGATCCATAGACCGGTATGCTGTCTAACATTGTGATGCAGGATTTCAACGATATCGCCCATCTCTCGCCCGGGGTTACACAGCCCCCCTCCCCCCCCCCCCCCCCCCCCCCCCCCCCCGCCCACCCACTAGTGTTGTTGAGCAGCCCCTCCCCATACTAAACCCTGTATCTCCTTCGTTCCTCCACAGGGGCAGGGAAGAGCATGAGCACCCCACAGGACCTGTGCCGCAGCTCAGGTAACGCTCGCGCGGCGCCTGCTCCCGGTGAGCGTCTTGTTTGCACGGGGAGACATCATGTCCACGTTGTTCAGACGGTCGGGTATCACATGTGGCCGCCCGCTGCCTTTACATCCACCCTACCTCTCCCGGCGAATGACTCAGCTTTTGTTTTTCTTCCTGTACCCGCAGACACGCCCGACGCCCCCAGGAAGCTGGCGGGCAGCACGCACTCGCTGGCCAACGGGCTGGCGGGCCCCGGCGCCGGCGGCGGCCTCGCCCTGGGCCAGAGGAAGCGGTTGCTACGGGCGCCCACGCTGGCCGAGCTGGACAGCTCCGAGTCGGATGTAAGGGAGCGTTCGCGTTAAAATCGACTTTGATTTAAACCTAAAAAGAAGTTCAATTTAAAAAAATATATATATTTAAATGACATTATTTATGTTGTGATGTTTTGCTGGACAGGAGGACACCACGCAGAGCAGCTCCAGCAGGTCCACATCCATGCTTGAGGACACGTCTCCAGAGTCCGGCACCGGGAGGAAGAAAGGTAAGATTTGACCCGAGGTTAAGAATCCAAACAATGGCCACCAAAGAAAATGATTTCTATTACCTCTTAATGAAGTCAGTCTTCACATGCCCACAATGACGTTATTACTTACTTTATTAGGTTAGTTTTTTTTAAAACTTTCGTCATTAATGAACCTACATTCGCTTCCAGTGCCGCCCAACTTCCTGCCGATATCGTCCATCACCAAGCCGGGCAAGCACCAGTCCCCTCCGCGCCGCCACTCCATCGAGAAGGAGACCCCCACCAACGTGCGGCCCTTCCTGCCCCCCTCCAAGCAGGGCTCCAAGTCCCTGGTAAGCGGACCCACGGGACGCTTTCACCACTTCATTCTCTTTTATCCACAACGACTCAGAGTTGTAATGTACTTATTGAATGCTTTCTGAGGAAGAGTGCAATTGACAGTGAGTTTGACTACTGCCAAGGGCAAGTAACATTAATGGATTTGATTTAATATTGGTCTCATTTAGCCTTGTGTGGCGGTAGCTCTATGGTTGAAGATGCATTTTTAATACTTATTTTTTTATTTTGGATATTCTTCAGATCTCCTTTTACAGCAATTACTTCTACTTGGAAACAATATCCGTTACCAGAGTTATAACATTCATACGCTCTTACGTATCTAATCAAGTTAACAGGAGAATATGTCCAAAAGTACAAGAAAGAGAAGAAATTAAAAATAATTAACATTAAAAAGTAAACAATGTACACAGAACAAACATCAACTTAAAACAAAACCTGGGTTGTATACAAGTTCACCTGGCAGATAAAATCAGGTTTAGTTCTAACGGTCCTCCATCATTAATAGTGCCCATCTTTCAATGAAAAGTCCCCTCTGTAGTCTCAACGAATACATATTTTTTTCCATAGTGTAAATACTTCTTAAAATTGTAAGCCATTCAGCTTGGGTTGGCGACTCCTTTTTAAGCCATTTTATTGTAATTGGTTTTTTTGCTGCTACCAATAATATCTGTAATAAGTACATCTTTTTCCTACTGTGTATCACAACTGGTTTCATTCCTAGAATTGCTACCAGAGGGTCTCTTATCAATTCAACATTCAATACTTTATTGATAGAGGTAAAAATGGATTTCCAAAAGTTATCTAACGATGGGCATTGCCAAAAAATATGTGAATGAGTATCCGTTGTCTCTCCACACTCCCTGCAACATAGACTTGATTGATTCGGATCCGTTTTAGCCAAAACTTGTGGTGTTCTAAAAAATCTGTTATTTATCTTCCATTGAAATTGAAGATGCATTTTTGATGAAAGATTTCAACGCACTAATGTTTAACATCGGCGAGAATCTATATGTCGTGACGTATGTGGAAATATTTTTGATGTCTTGTATATAATTGTGGAATTATATACAGAGCAAACCACACACAATGCACTTTTGCTGACAAAGGCTATAGGCTACTATTACTATCAATGCATTGTTTGTTTAAAAGTAAATGACTACGTTTAAATGCTGCTAAATGTGTGTTTCGCCGGTGGATTGTGAGCGGGTCATGTTCATGGTGTTGTTAGCCGGTCATGTGATTTGTAGTTGGGGCGTTGAGGGCTGTAATTGAATGCACAGGACCTTACTGCAGAGATGAATCATCCTTCCTGTCCACTTAAAACGCTGTAGAAGCCGTCTTAACGCACACGTATGTTTTTATCTGGTCGTATATCAGGGGGACAACACACACACACACACACACACACACACACACACACACACACACACACACACACACACACACACACACACACACACACACACACACACACACACACACACACACACACACACACTGTGTTTACAAGACTGCTTTTCATTTAATTAGTAAATAAGTTGTTTCTTCTTAAATGTATTCCCACAGCTTAAGGCGGATCCCAGCGCCAAGGTAACTTAGGCAACTCCTGGCTTGTCTGTCTGTCTGTCTGTCCTTCCCGCTCTCCAAGTCTCCTAAACCCCCACAGTCTGTGCTGTGTCATTGTCTCTCGGCGGTCATGTGACGAACGTGACCGCGTCCGGAGGTCGTGTTACGGGACGTGGACCGCCCTATTGGTCGACCCAAAAACCGCCAGATTTGCATTGACAACACGGATGTGTACAGCTTCTGATTCGCCGAGATACAAATGCCTTCAGTCAGAATGTGGGGAGATATTTTAGTTATTATGTCATTAAGAACAAGCGGTGATCATAACGTTGTAACAGAACAGTAGCTAAAAATGTACAGCGTCTAGAAGTAAGATGTAAATCTCACTGGCTCTTGCGATGTTTCTGCTGTCTTGGATTCAGTACAACATGGACTGTGCAGGGGGTTGGTTTGTTTTAACGACTTGTCTCTCCCGCTGGTCAGGTGGCTGCGGCTGGCGGTGCTCAGGGTGGGGTACGTCACTGTGGCTTTACGTCACGTTTACACCCAGTACATCCTCGCATCTCAAACCCCACCCTTCATTCTGTCCATGCATTCAAACAAACGCATGGAAGCGGTTCATTCGGACGACCGCTACTTGATAGAAATAAACGCCGCTTTGTTTTGGAGGAGGAGTAGGAGCTTATTGATTCAATGAAACTACCATTGATAAGACGGTGCTAGTGGGAGGAACAGTCGAGTCCATCAATCAATACAATACAACGGCTTTTCATTCTACAAATATCCAGAACCATTTGGTCCAAACGGTCCCCCGTGTCTGACAGTTTATGAAATTGTGCTGCCAGACCCGCCAGACTTCAGATCCCACAAGCACCACAATACGCTCGCTACCAACTCTAAAGGCTCAAATCCTCCCGAGGCCGACGGTACTTCAGTGTAACGGTCGCCGTGGCGATCTTAAGCCGATCCGTGCGATGAAACGCAAAACTCAACTCAAAACACATTCCCATCTTCCGCACCCCCCATCGGGTTTCCTCGGGTGTCTCGGCTGTGGGAATGTGTTTGTGTGTGTGTGCGTATGAAGGGGCTTTCATTTTGGTGGCTCGACATGAGCATGTCCTTTTTTTGTTGTTGTCGCCCCCCCCACCCCCACCCCCATTCAGCTGCATTCCCATGGTGTTGGTGATGTCATCTCCATGGCAACGGACATGCACACTGGGCTCATGTTGGACGCTCTTGGCGGGGGAAAACGGCACATTGTGTGTCTGCCATGTAAATGTCTGCTCCCCTGTGACGCGCCTTCTTCTCCTTCTCCTCCTCCTCCTCCTCCTCCTCCTCCTCCTTGCTCTCCCCCAGGAGGAGGTTCTGCTACCCGGTGGAGTGTCTGGCCCTCACGGTGGAGGAGGTGATGCACATCAGACAGGTGCTGGTCAAGGCGGAGCTGGAGAAGTTCCAGCAGTACAAGGACATTTACACGGCGTTGAAGAAAGGGAAGGTAAACGGGCCGACCTGTTTACTCCCGTCCAAATATAGAGGATTCCTGCAGTCATGGAGTTAAATGGTTTAGTTGGAAAAATGTGACGCTTTTTCTTTCTTTTTTTTCTCCCCCCCCCCCCCCCCCCCCCCCTCCCCAATTTTCTCTCCCAGCTTTGCTTTTCATGTCGGACCAAGAGGTTCTCCTTGTTCACCTGGTCCTACAACTGCCAGTTTTGCAAACGGTAATACTTCACGACACTTTAAATAACGTCGTCGCGTTAAATCTTTCCCACTCTGGCAAATGAACTTATGAACTGCGAGAAAAAAAAACAAAAACGATCGCCTCCATTTTGATTCTCGTCTTTCTTTCTCTCCGTTCAGCCCCGTGTGCTCCCAGTGCTGTAAAAAGGTAGGTGTTTTCGTCTCTCTCTCATCAACACCCCCCATCATGTGACGCCGGCTCCAATCTGCTGCTCAAATCTCATCACGTTTTATGTGTCTGCTGTTCCAGATGCGGCTGCCCTCCAAGCCCTACTCCACGCTCCCCATCTACTCGCTGGGTCCTAGTGCCATGTCCAAGGAAGACGGGGAACGCGGCCTCGGCCTCGTCCTCCTCGTCCTCCCAGTCCCAGTCGGACAAAAACCCCTTCGGGTCCGGACACAACCGCCACAGTCTCCGCCGGACGGTGTCCAAGTAGGTTCCCGCCGGGTGTTTTTGCATTGAGGAGAATGCGAAGGCGGTTGGTATCTTTTTAGTGCTGCGCGTTAAAAGATTATATGTTAATGATAATAATTATGATTCAAGTGGCGGCCCTGAAGCAGAAGTAGAAGAAATGTCAGTTGTGATTCCACAACATGCATGACAGCCCCCTCGAGGGTTTCTTTGGTTGTAGTCAATTTTGGTTTTCAGTTGTAGTCGGTTGAGCCTTCCTCTGGTTGGTCCCCAGGTTGTCCAAGCACAGCAAGGAGGGCCGGTCTCAGGACGAGCCGGAGCTGCCCAGGGAGCTGACGGAGGACTGGGCCACCATGGAGGTGTGCGTGGACTGCAAGAAGTTCATCACGGAGATCATCTCGTCCAGCAAGCGCAGCCTGTCGGTGGCCACCAAGCGCGCGCGCCTCAACCGCAAGACCCAGTCCTTCTACCTGTCCTCGGCCAAGTCCACCGACTTCAGGCCCACCGAGCGCACCATCAACGAGGTCTAGGGTCCGCTCTCTTCCCCCACCGGTCCCCTTTCACTTTAAGAACCTCTTCCCCCGAAAACATGGACACGAGCCTCCGACGAACTTTACTGACGTAAGGAAAGAAGTGACATTGTCTCCCCCCCCCTTCTCAGGATCAGTGGACATCTACGGCGGTGGAAGGACGTCCTGCTCGTCTCTCATTGGCTGCCGATCACCAGAGCTAAAATATTCGGGAGCTGTTGTTACCCCGGTAACCCTGGTTGGTTTACTCGTTCATCTCGCTACTGTGCACTTTGCCACAAGATACGAAAAGAAAATAAAGTACAAAATTTGGGACACATAAGTGTAAAAAAATGCATCTTGCAGCCACGCTATTAAACGCGATTAAAATATGTATATGGAGGCCCCCGACCAGATATCAGCTGTATATTAAAATGAACTGCGAGCTCTCAGGAAGATCAATCGATTGTTTGATAGAAATGCACTCTCAGTGTTCAAGTCAGGTCTGCTGGCTACTTCTGTCCCCACCCCCCCTCTATTTTTTCAACATCATACCAAATATCAAAAGTAGTCATTTTTATCTTTTGCCTGTATCTAATGATTTGTTTTTTTTAAGTCTTAAAAGCTCTTAATACCAGCCCTTGTAAAAAAAATGTGGGAGTGATTGTTTTACGAGGGTGAATTTTTAACCACCGTAAATGTACATTAAAATTTTGTGCCAAACCGACTTAACACTTTGTAATTATGGATCTATTGTACAGTTTGTAAAAGTTGGGGGATATGACAAGGCGGCGTGAAGTTATACGCTAGGGGTGCTGGACGGCCAGGATATAAATGTGTACATATAAATTGTGTATATATATATAAATATAGATATAAATTGTGACCAGGGAGTCTTACCTGATTAATTTAAAATGATGCAATGAAAGTATACGTCTGCCATGTAAGGATATTAGTCCAGTTCCAGGCGGCGTCTTGTTGGATACAAAGTCGATCGAAGCCGGTGGGATTGGGGGCTATTGGAAGACTATTGTAAACAGAAGTTATTGATGACTGGAGCTGGACTTGTGAATGTTATTACATGTTGGAAGTATAATGTATCCCAAGTTATAGTTTAAAATCCTGATGATTCATGTGTAGTTTGTTTCAACCCATAATATTATTATTTGCTTTGTCAATTTTATGTAAAGATTTGTATTTTATGTTATGTTATGTTATTTGAACTTAAAGATATTAATTAATTGGCACTTTTTACTTGACCAGCGTGTGGTTTCTAGCATAGTATCTTAATTCATTTTTTAATGTTTTTCATTTCTTTGAAATCCACAGTGCCATTTCTGAATGTACGATTTAATTTTACTGAATCACGTCTGCAGTTGAAATAATAAGCATGCAGTTTCCTCCTTGCCATTGTCATACACTTTGAAAGTCATAATGTTATTGATGGAAATAATTTAATTTAGATTGTTTTGTGACTTTCGTTCCCAGATGAGAAAGGTCAGCCTGTTGACAAAATGCTGCTGCTTCATGAAGTAATGTCTTTGATTTATTATCAACCCCCTGCAGGGAATGGTGTGCATGCAGTATGTTTTCTTAATTAAATGAATTGTAATAAAAAATAATTTGGATCGACAGTGTGATGTGGTCTCTACAATTTAAAAAAACCAAGACAAATTCTGAAAATAATTGAGCTTTTCTACCACCTTTTTGCGAATACACGGTTTATGGCGTCACCTGGTGGTTCAAATGCATATTTCAGTTCACCTAATTTCTGCTGCAGACCATGTCCACATTTTGCTTGACATTTGTGAATAACTTACTATGCATTACAATAAGAGGGTAGATCACAAATGTCATTGACATAAATGTCTGACATTTATATTGACATATAAATGTCATATGCATACTGAACTTTAACTATATTGCCCTGCCCCTGTAAGCAAATAGCCAGTATTGCACCAATTATTGCAAAGGCCTAAACTACTTAGTTGGTATGTTTAAAATTCTGTTATTAAATCATATTGACCCTTTTTCAGCCCAAAATAAATACTTTTAAACACTTTTGCTTTTCATTTTTTCAGTTCAGTCCATAAACGGGGATCTTCCATGCACATCTGCGTCGTCCATGCGCACACTTTGCGTACCAACATTGAAATGCTGTCCTACTTTCGGTCAGTGACAGGCACTGAAAATAACCCAACGTGCTGTGGCCTCCCTGGCGGGGTGATGACCCTCACCGGTCCTTAGGGTACGTCAGCAAGCAAACACACATCAACAAACATGCTAAATAGGTCCTCATATGGCAACAGTTTCAATTAAAGACAATAAAAACAAACTTCCAAGGTGTGTTCTCGGCAAAATGCTTTTATTGGCACACCGGGTGTAACGTTAGCTGCTGGTAAGTCCGCAGCGACAGGGGTGTCCAAGCGCTGCTGGACTCAGACTTCAAACGTCTGTCGTTACAGAGCGGAGAGGGAAGCTATTTAGCCTGCTAGCACTGCATATTATACCTCCAGTGAATGATTTGATTAGGCCATTGGGGGACACACGCACACACACACACACACACACACACACACACACACACACTGGGGCATTCTTAACAGTGCAAGCTAATCAGGAGCCATTTCACTTAATGACAGTATAGGCCCTCTAATGTGAAAGGTGATGAAATTGTCCGCGCCGTGTGTCTGTTCCCGGGTCCGTGTCAAGGTTTCCCCACTAATGGATAGAGATCAGATCTTTAAAGGGGGAAGCTGAGCCCCGATCTCTTACCCTAGGGCCATTTTATCCCTGGGGTTGGATACAAGAATGCACACACACACACACCACACGCACACACACACACTCACACACACACACACACACACACACACACAGACATGCATGCACGCACGTACGCATGCATGTACACACACACACCACACACACACACCATATAAGCTCTCCAGGGAGATCTTCTGGTAACTGGATCTGTCGCATGTCTCCCCCCCCCCCCCCTCTCCCAACATACTTTATGAACTGAACATGGTTAAGGGTTACTGAACGAGGTTAAGGGTCCTGCACATAATCACATGCTCATGTATTTGTTGTGTGTGTGTGTGTGTGTGTGTTCCCTAGCACAACACCTTGACTTGACAGGTGGTCGACTCATGCTGCTATGTACCTGTAACCGTCAAAAGAAAAGTGTCCTTTTTGTGGACTGACATCAAACCAATGTTTAGCTATAATTCTTTTCCCTCATTTCGTTTAATGTTCATCTGCCGATTGGCAACAAGCTGTCAAGTTTTGTGTGTCCAACGCATTCTTGGCCAATAAACTAAAACAAATGTAAAAAGCGGTGAATTCTGATTGCTTAAAAACAGATTGCATATAAAATGCTTTATTGCACATTGCTTCATAAAAATAGGTTGCAATCCAGTCAAAAATAAATCGAACAAATTATAGTTGTGAGCTGATCATGTGACAACATGTGTCGCTATGGGCGATCAGTACGGAGGGGGCGGACTGAGACTGGATAAGTGGATGCTTCTTTCCGAGGGGTCAAAGTAG